>VUQH01086323.1:0-18268 GCA_015106775.1 Etroplus canarensis | reverse complement strand
TTCCTGACGCAACCCTCACCATTTACCTGGGCTTGGGACCGGCACTAGGACTACACTGGCTTGTGGGCCCTGCTCCCTCACCTCTCTGGTCCTCTGAGTTAACGTTTCTCGCACAGCGACAGACGCGGAGAAAGCGAAAGCAAAAGGTGGTCACGTTATAATAATTAGATTCCTTGCTTTAATTAAATTGAAACGTGCGAGCCTAGTAACTTAAACCGCGGCCACGAGGTGCTAAGATAACAGTCTATGTGTGCGTTCTCCACGTTAATATAATGAGTATGTGCAGTGCTCCACAGCACGTAATATTGTACATTCTGCTATTGAATTAGCACCAAATTATAAATGCTTAACTTATGGTTTAATGTAACTTACCTTTCGAACCCACTCAGAGATAATGGCTTCTTCATGGCTTTCACCAACGACAATTGGAAAGGCGTGGAGGGCGGGGTCTAATTACCTCTCTATGGAGAAATAACTTTTCAACTCTGTGAAATAACTCCAACACCAAACGCCAATTTACTCTGAATGTGTTAAAATTACACTTTGGGTGTTAAAATCAACTCGGAAAAGTTTAACACTGAAATTTCAACTCTCCAATATTTGCTGTGTGGTTGGTGGTGTATGGTATTTAAACCCTGTGGATGCCAGAAGACTCCGCCAGAGTATAGCTAGCCAGAAATCTGCCTACAGTCTGTAATGAACTTAAGGAACTTACTTCTGTGTCTCTCTCCTCAGGACCACTGCCCCACTCTGGACTTTTTAACCTGCCTGACCCACTCTTGGCCTCCCACGGAAAACCCACTCAGAAAGGACCAATTCTGCCTGCCTGCCTGTTCCCTGCCACTAGTTAATAAACCTTTGTGACTTTAATGCCTGAGTCCTGTCTGATCCTTGGGTCCAAACCTCTGAAAACCTGACCCTTTCATGACAAATCCTTTGTAAGAGTGATGATGCAAAAACTATTTGATGCACAATATTCAGTGTTAATACACAGTGAAAGATGTCTATGAGATCTGGAACTGATTTGATTTTCAGCCATTTTAAAAACACAGATTTACCTCTAGGTGGTGTTTTCTGTAGAATATTTATATTTTTAGCCATTTCTCACTAACTATTCATCCGAGCTGCACTCAACAAAAAGCAAACTGATTGCAGGACTATATACTTCCATGGTGCCTGCATGTCATGTGTTCCACCATTGCTGTCTGGTGTTGTCGCAGCTGAAATATGTTTTTAAAAAAATCAGCAATATTATGGAATCAACTTTGCTGCCGCATACATTGGTTGTTAATCATCTAGTTTACATTTTTAAAAATTGGCCATGGCATCTTTTCCTCACATTGCGTGAAGTGGGGCACGATCAGGTATATTCATGAAGAAACTGGGACTTTTCAGGGATATACCTTTAGTGGTTGCAGGGCGACCATGGGGAGCTAGTTAGTCACTGGTATTATAGGCTTTGAGTGTTAAGGTGTCACTTGTGGTTTTTAGAGCAGGATGCTGGAAAATTTTTAACTATGTATTCACAGATCCAGCACAATGAGCAGCAACTGGTAAGTGGAAGCAAAATGACGTGGATTCCACAGGTCTGAGGGGACACACCAGGTCATTTTCTTGGTCAGACAACTTAAATTTATCACATGGCTTTGCCTGTTCTCCCCACAGAGTGATCAAGTGTAATTATCTGGTGGATTATCAGACTGAGCATGTGGTCATCTGGTAGATTATCAGGTCTGCCAGGCAGACAGGAAGAGAACCAGTCTTGTAGCTCACTTTTGCTCTGACCAAGATGGCTGAAACTCAGAGTGTTCCTGGCTGGAACTTTGTGGTCTCTTGTGTTTGGATCAACTTCCAGCTGTAATTTAAGTGGATCAGGTTTTCAGATGAACTGTCTGAGGTGTTGGAAAGCACAGAGAGCACATGGTACCCATCTGGAGTCTGCCACTTTTTGCAGCTTAACAACAGACTGGCCATCTGGTGATTTCAGCTCAATATGTGCCAAAACAGTAAAAACACAAGGAAAAAAAAGAAATGTAATCTTATCAGATAGCTTTTCTGTAGACATGAATCAGTTCTGGGCCAGCGTAAGAGGATAGGAAACAATTAGATCTTATCAGCGTTTTTTTTAAAGAAATTTTTCTGTGGTAAATTCTGATTCACTTTAGCTAGAAACTGCTTATGACGGCATTAAAAAAGAGAACTGAAGCTGTTTTTTGGAGAATGAATGGTGAGCTATGCATGCATGATGAAATAAAGAGTAAAGAAGGACATGCAGAGGGTGGGTGTGAGGGAAGAGAATGAAATGAATAGGTTGAGATGAAGGCAGACGATCCCCTGTGGCATCCCCTAACTGGAGCAGCCGAAAGAAGAAGAAGAAGGCACCAATCAGGCATAATATTAGACTATAATATTGGACTACTTTCGATAGATACTGACCACTGCAGACCAGGAACACCTCACAAGAGCTACAGTTTTAGGGATGCTCTGACCCAGTCATCAAGCCTTCACAATTTGGCTCTTGTCAAACTGGCTCAAATCCTTGTGCTTGCCCATTAGTCTGCTTCTAACACATCAGCCTTGAGGTCAAACTGTCACTTGTTGCCTACCCACTAACAGGTGCCAAGATGAAGAAACATTCACTGTTATTCATTTCACCTGTCAGTGGTCATAATGTTATGCCTGATCAGTGTATTGTTATTGTTTATTATAAAACAGCATCCAAAGTTTCACAGTGACTCATAGCAACTCATGTTATTCTAGATTCTCTGAGTTGCGTTGGTCTCAGTCCACTGAGCAGTGAGTTTCTGTTGCTCCCGCATCGTTGGGTAACTGTAGGAAAAGGTAAAGGTATGTGGATTTGTCTTGTTATGTCAGTTTAACTAATGCAAAGTGGCATGCAAACTTTCTTTATAAGACACTTGTATCGCACTTGTGGCATATTTTCACTTATTCCCAAAAAATTGTTGTCAGAGCAGAGCTTTCCTACCTTGAGATCCATCCTGTCTTGTCACCATTTGTCCCTACCTCTGTCTTGCTCAGCCCATCTCTGTACCCAGCCCTCAGGCCAACCACAAAATCTGGCTTTATCTTTCCTGTCAGTAACCCTTGAGCCTCCCCGAAAGGTGCAGCTTCGCAAGGCATGCAACTGCTTAGGGCCAGTGGGGGGCTTCCGAGGGGTGACAAATTTTTAACTACAGCAGTGGCAAAGTGTGAAGTTTGCAATGACAGTATAGGGGAGACCTGACCTCCATATGGCTGTCCCACCTGACTCCACTCACTATTGCTGCAAGTGCCATTCATGATTCCGTTTAAGCAAACCTAATGACAGCAAACCACTCGATGCAAATAAATAGGAGTCATCCTTCTGGGAGTGAACAAAATAAACTAGTATTTATTAATACTTGATAACCTGTCAACTTGGTCTTGGGTATTTTTACTAAAAAAAAAAAAAAAACATGGTCTTTGCCATCTCTAAAGTGATGTTTTACCTGTCATTTTCCTCCAGTAATGGAGTAATTTTGGAAGGGGAAATCAGCTAACTTGGGTCATTATTTTTGTGGTTAACTGTTGAAAGCTGCGTCTGACCGAGCTAACTTTCAAGCTGTGATTGCTGTCATGCATTTTAGATACAAAGAAGTTTCGACAAGGGTACTCTGAATTACTAAGTTATACTGCTGTAAGTTATTGTGCTTTATGTGCAGCGTGGGTGTATTTTATTGCATTGCTCATATCTGTAGTTTAGACCCAGTGGTTTAATGATACTAAAACTGTATATTTTCATATGTAAAAACTTCAGTAGCCAGAGCAGGTTCCAAAAATCCTCTGTATTGGAACTGTTATATTGCCCATAACATAATGGCGACACTGAGCCTCCTCTCAGTCAGTAATTTATATCAGCCCTGTTCCCTGTCTCACAGTCTAATTTTTTGTAGTCTCAGTATCAGGCAAGCCTATGAAGGGTGAAGGGAAGCAGACGCAGGATATTTGTGTTAGCTGTTACAGTTTAATTTATCTCAGACCCACAAACTTCAGTAACCAACCATATGTCAGTTAAGCTGGCGAAATAAGCCCGCTGTGGACCTTATGTGGTGAAGTTCAGCATCTGCGAGATCTCACTTTAAATACCCCTGTCTCCACTGGGTCATTCACATCTAAAATGTGAAAAAAAATAAAAAAAATCTTTAGGTCATTTATCGACAGTGACGTTACACAGAATGAATGGGAATAACCGTGACGTCGTAGGTATTTTTCACTCTTTGGAAATAACCTTGGCCACCCTTGAGACTTCACCTGGATACATACAAGGATGATAGAAACATGCAGGATTTGTGCTTTGTATGTGCCTCACATCCTGTGTCCTCTCTGCACTTTCACTTCAGGACGGAGGGCTGGATGTTGGATGGAGGGAGGAGGGGTAACAAGCGGGTGGATCACACAGATCTTATTTAACCGTGTGTGTGTGTGTGTTTGCACAAGGAGTGGCAGCAGCAACAAGTTCCTTCCAAGTTTCCCCCTCAGAAAGTCAAATGGATAAACATAAACCCTGGCTGGTGTGTTTTATCTTGGTCGGGTTGATTTGCGTTGTCGCGCTTGTCTACCTGTGCATCGCATCTTTTCTGGACAGAGGATGTCCCAGCGGCAGCTTCAAGCATGCGGCTGTGTCCGCAGACTCCCTGCTTTGTTCGGAGATTGGCAAGTAAGTCAACTTCAAAAAAGTCTTCTTTATAGAGGACTGGAGTTTGCGTCAGCGCACCAGCAATTAAATCCCATTTTTTTTGGAATTTGAAAGTTTGATATTTATTTATTTGTTTGTTTGTATGTCTGTTTGTTTATTATGCAGCATTCCCATTTTAAATATTTCTGTATTCACAAAATTGTTTTGTCAGAACTATCAGACTGGATCCTCCTACTCTTATAAAAAGCTGATGGGATAAGCAGTTTAAGAGATTTAACAGGCTCTGAAGAATAGACATAATACCTGCATGCCAGTAAACAGGCAGGCCACTGGTTATCCTCACCTCTTCTGGTTGTAATTTGTAAAAGAAAAACCCAGTAACTGAGATTGCACTTTCTGAGGGAGCACGACGGCCTAATCTACGTCACTTTCCCTAATCTACTCTTTTGCTGAGTTGTCTGTTCTGTGTTGAGCAATGAATTGGACTCAATCAATCCATCGACAGCTTATATAAATATAGAAAAGATTAAATATTTTCACCAGCGTTTCCTGCTTTTGTGTTCACTGCTACAAAGATTTCCCTTATCATGTGCCAGAGTTTGAAAGAGTTCATTTCCCTGTTTAAAAAAAAAAAAAAGACAATGGATTTGTTCAGTCAAGTGACAGGCGAAAGGCACTGAGCCAAAAGGAAACAAGTTAACCTGATCAAAGAAAATCTGACACTGGCTTTTTTTGTTTAAACATGCTGATTCTGCTCTTGTAATGTAGATCTGAGACAAATAGAGATCTTTGTATTTTTTTGCATTCACCATGCACTATGGATCAACACATCACCTGCTCTTTCAAACCTCATAGCGTTTTAGTAATATCGTTTCATTAAAATCCCACTCATTTAGGTATCTATGATGCACAACGGCAAGATCTAACATAAACAATGACTGAGCAGTGTTATCTATGAGCTCCTGGTGCTGTGTCAAAATTAATGTAACATACGTAAGCACTAAACTAGGCTGCATCTTAGCATCAGTTGGCTTTTAAATATCAGCTCGTTTCCTGATGAACTGTTTTGTTTGCATAACCTATCTTTATCCAGCTGCAGATGTACAGTCCATGGCATGCAAGCCAGTTCTTCACTTTTCTTTAAGATGATGCAGTCTGTGGTTAATCTACAGCTTTTCTCATCAACCATTGCATTTTCTGCTTGCCCTGCACTGTTTACAGTCTTAAGCTTTTCTGTCAGAGGTCCAATACTATTCACTTTCTTGTGCTGGGCTGACCGTATAGGAACTGAAACATTCCCAACACTGACTTCTTTTGTTGCTCAGTGAATACATTTGATCCCAAATCAATCTTCTGGTGAAAAGACTCATTCAGGAGTTGTCAGAGCCACTCTAGATTTAAGTTTCTATGTTGTGTTGTGCGTTGTAGCATAATTAATTTAGGATAAATTAACTAAAACATGTGAGTACAAAAAAAAGAAGAAAAAAGAACCCCACCACCATGGTCAGCAACTTCATGGTATGTTGCCTGAAGCCAGCAGGATTTGGTTTAAACATGCCTTTTGGCAGCAGTCACAGTAAAGTGATGCACGAATCAAGGGACCCAGAGATTTCAGCTAATTTTTTTTTTTTTTTTTTAAGCCACATAGCTGTGTGTAAGTGGACAAATATGTTAGAGTAACTGTTAGTAGTGACTAAATGTGTGTTCACACATTTCCCATAAACAGTGAAAATGTCTTCCAGGAATATACTTCAGCAGGGTGGCTCAGCAGTAGATGGCACTATTGCAGCTCTCCTGTGCACATCTGTGGTCAATCCTCAGAGCATGGGGATTGGAGGGGGGTCTATAATAACTATAAGAAATAAAACGGGTGAGTCCTCTCTTGTCACATGTATTGCGTAAACTGTCTTTTTTCTCAGAGATGACTGAATAGGCCAGTCAGTCAAATTTCTCATCTCTTTTAAGGCATCGTGAAAGTCTACAACTTCAGAGAGACTGTCCCAAAGTCATTCAAGGCAAACCTGTTAGAAGACTGTCCCACTTCATTCAGATTATCCCCAGGTAGGTACAGTTACCTATCGTGTCTGGTAACAGACTGTGTCCTCACAGTTTCTCACAGTGCATTCAATCAAAATCTGGCACAGGGGGATGTTTCTGAATGGATGCTTTGGTTTTTCCACTTGTTAAATTTGAGGTGTCTTAGCAGGGATTAACTTTTATTGGCATTTAGCCAGTAGATTCCATATAAACATGGAATAAATGGTTAAGGACACTAAGATAATATAGTTATGAGCTGTTAAAAGGGTTTTTTATTATAGTTATTAATGTATAATATTTGGTGACAATGATAACCTTCTACTACAGTAAGAAGTCAGACTGTCATTCACTATCTGCTTATGAAACAGCAACCTGAAATGCAAGTGCCCACAGAAGAAGTTGGTTGATGATTTACAATAAAGACTTCTATCAGCTTGTTCTGAATGTATTAAGTCTTTATAGAGTGCTTTTAACTTAAATTGCTACTGCTCTTGTTGTGTTAACACCACTGAACTAATTAAGCTGCACTGTCCCCTAATTTTTATAATAAAGGCAGCCAGTGGATCGGTGTTCCTGGAGAGCTGCGGGGCTATGAGGCAATCCACAAGCAGTATGGGAAGCTGCCCTGGAGAAAGTTGTTTGAGCCAACAATTAGACTGGCCAGGGAGGGTATTCCCATGCCAGCTTTTCTGGGAAAGCTCCTGAACAATGACTTAGTGAAAGGCCTTGTACAAAATTCATCTCTATGGTATGGCTTCTCAATTACTTCTTTGTGTCAAAGCTTTTGAAAAATCTTAAATAGACTGTTGTTTGCAAAGAAGAATTTCTTTTTGAATTCCCATGCTTGAGGGCACCAGTGAACTAAAAGCATTGGTTCATTGGTGTCTATTTCAAGTAGCTGTCACTGCAGAAATCCTGAAGTCAAGGCCTCTCCTTTAAATCTCTGCTCTACCTAATTTCATGATAGTTTTATGTAACCTCTAGGTTAACAATTTAACTTCACATATTATGTAACAGTTGACTCCAGTCACCACACTCATTGCTCTCAGTGAAAATGATTGTTAGATTTTAATGGCACAAGGGTGCACACTGTTGTTCTTAGTGTGGCAGTTGGCACATGAAGTGTTTGTGGGAGGTGTTGATTTAAAAAAAAACAGTCAGGGAAGGCAATTAATGAATTCATCATATCCAAAAGTCTGTGCATGGACACAAGGTTTTAGTTTCTGTGTTATTCAAGAAGTAATCAAGAGACTTTTATTTCTGTAAGACAGTTTACCTTTGGAAACCTTTCAGAACTGTACTGAGCACTTACTCTATGCCAAGTTGTATAATTATAAACAGTGTAGCATTATCTGGTGGGAGTCCAGGGCCAAAATATGAAAACTGTACAAAACAGTATTAGACCAAATTTAGTTGTTAAATAATTTCAGGTACATAAAACATATAAACTAATAAGTGAAAAGATGAAGTACTGCATAGATGATCAGAAAAAGTTATTTTGACTCAGTGCATTTGGTATAGGTTTTAGCTGAGCTGATAATTTACAAAGGTGTGTTCACTGAAAGAGAATAATTACCTTTCTATCTGTCAGTGTCTTCAGCCCTTGAGGAGTGGTATACTGTTGATGGGCTGAGTACATAACTTTTTGCATGTGGGCGTTTGATCCACATGCTCAGCTCTAAGTGAAGGGTAAATAAATGAGTTTCTTTTGATTTGGGTGTTGCCAATATGATGCTTTAAGGTTTCAGCAGTGCTTTAAAAGGGCATTAATTTCATACTGTTTGGACAGCAGGTCGGTGTGTTACATTCCGTGGGCATCCAGGGCTGTACACTGATGACAGATATACCTATTAGGCAAGGAAATACTGGAACTGCTGTTGTCTTCCTTTTTTAGAGTTAGAAATGTCTTGAAGTTTGTTATTTACATGTCTTGTGCTTTTATGCCTTGACTTATTGTTTGATCCTGCAGGATTTAAACTGAAAATATCTATGATGAACACCAATGGAGAGTATGATTGGGAAAAAATGACTGTTCTGTTGTAGCCTTTTAAAGAAAAAATTTGACAAGCTTTGAGTAACAGATCCAATTTTGGATGATAAAAAATAGACAAAAACAGTGTCGTGGTTTTTGTTATGATCCTTGTTTATTTTTCCTAAGTCTTAGTTTTTAGCATTGCACTTTACCATAAGTTTCCTCTGTCAGTTTCTTTCTGTTGTCTGCCTGTATTGTCTCTTTTAGTTTAATTTTTTTTTTTTTTTTTTTGTTGAGGGTTAAGTCCTCATTTAGTTTCCTGCGTTTTTACATCCACCTTTGTTCCTGCCTGTGTATTTAGTCAGCTTTGTCAGGTCTTGTCTCCCTTCAGTTTCTGATTCCTCCATTGTGTTAGGTTCCAGCAATCTACCTTCAGATTACTCCTGCTGTCTTTTTGGCTTAAACTACAGATCCTGCACAGGACAGCTCTTGAGCCATTCCTAACTGCAGAACTGTTTCAGCTTTGCTGTGTTTTTTATGCATGGGGGTAATGTTCTGACCCTTCATCAGTTTTTGGTCTTGACAGCTCTCTCTTTCTCTGTTGCTGCTCCCCTTTTTGCTTAGTATGTGTTTGTGTTTGTGTTTTTTCCAGTGACATTTTATGCCACAAAAACAAAACTCTTCTGAGCACAAGAGATGTCCTGAAGTTCCCTAAACTCGCAGAAACCATGGAAACTATTGCAGAGCAAGGGGCAAATGCCTTCTACACTGGCAAGATAGGACATGATTTAATCCAAGACATAAAAGATGCAGGTTGGTGCAGTGTCAGCATTGGCAAGCTGAGGGGTTATATTTGAAAAGGAATTAAATGAAAAAGAAAACGTTTAATTAGTGTTAGGAAAAGCAAAAATAACCTTAACATAAAGTTTTGTGTGTGTATATATATACATATATATACACATATAGATTTAGAATGTACATTTTTTAGGTGGGACATTGCAGATGGAAGATTTAAATTCCTTCAAGGTGCGCGTCGAAGACCCCTTGACTGTTTTCCTGGGAAATACTAAGATGTACATCCCTCCACCACCTTCTGGGGGCCCCCTGCTTGCCTTTATTCTCCAAATCATGAAAGGTTTTATGCTTTGTGGGATTTCTGGAGGAAACTCCTGTAGTAACTGGATGATAATTTTAATAGTCATTTATAGAGAAACATTAAAAACATTTCTTAGATAATAAGAGTTTAAAAAAAATTTGTTACTGTCTATTTTTTCTACAGGGTTCTCATTGACTTCTGACTCCCTGGCTGGTAACAAGAAGATTCTGATGTACCATCATTACATAGAGGCAGCTAAATTTGCTAATGGACAGAAGATGAGCATTTGTGATCCAGAGGTTAATAAGAAGAAGGTTGGGATCGGAAATAGTTGTTTTCTTACTGTTACTGGGAAATTTTTATTACAAGGACAGCAAGTTAAAATTTTCAAAAGGTCATAAAAGTTACTGAGTTTGACACAACTGTTTTTCCACAATTCTGTTGAACATTTTAGAGTCTTTTAGCTCAATGTTTAACATCACTCTTACCTTATGTCAGGATGTACAGACCATTTAATCCATTTTTGGATTTTTTGGAAATCCATTTTTGTCTAACCTGCTCCATTAATTTGTTATATTATAGAAAAAACGCCAATAAACAAACAAGTTAAACAGTAAATTAAGAACAAAAATAAAAGTAATCTGAGATAAAGTTGGCATCTCACACTAGAAATACAGACATGGAGGAAAAAAAGGTTTCACAGGACTATATGCAGCTAAACCTAAGGTGGTCACACCAGCTGATGATCAGTTAATCAAATGCATCTGATGTGCAGCACCTGGCTGCTACATAGCCTCTAAATTACTATGGAAGCAGTAGGCATATACTTAGTTTTTCACAGGACTGCAGAGAGTCCTGTAAAACTCTTTCTTTACATGACAGTATGTTTGATATTTTACATAAATATATGTTATATTTTGAAATGTACCTTGAGCTGCTCCAGTCCCTTATCCTTGGTAATTTGCCAGAGGTTTTATGTTAGAAGCCCTTTCTGACATAACCCCTCCATGGTAAGAGGGACTTGTGTCCCCCCCTGGAATTGAACCAGAGACCTTTGGCTTGTAAAGCAAATGTGTAGACCACTACACTACAGGGAAACTATATATTATATTTTACGGATGTTAAGTAATATTCTTCTTTCAGTGTGGGGAACATTTGATTGAGCGCTCCTTCGCTGAGCACATCAAGAAGTTGATTTTGTCAAACAGCACCTCTAACTACGAAATCGAGCCTTCTTCAGATCATTTTGGAACGACACATGTGTCTGCCCTGGATGAAGATAATCTAGCTGTCTCCGCCACGAGCACCATAAACGAAATGTGAGCAGGAAGAGTTGTATTACAGGAGATTATTTGAAGATAATTTGCATCAGTCCCCTCAATCAAATGTGTATCTTTTGTTTTCTAGTTTTGGAGGAGCAGTTTACTCTAAACGTACAGGCATCATCCTCAACAATGAGCTGACTGACTTTTGCAGGAGAAAAAGCACATTAATGGCAGGTAAATTCATAGACATGAATGCAGCATATGCTGCCTAAATTAAAGACATTAGTCATTGAGTCTCATTTCTGTCTGATATTGAGTGTAATTTTTGTCTGACGTAGGGGAACAGCCTCCCTCTTCAATGACTCCTGTTATAATGGAGTTAGAGTCTGGAGGGATTCTTGTGATTGGTGGATCAGGAGGAAGCCTGATTACGACAGCAGTGGCCCTGGTAATCCAATAATCAGCTATTAATTGTTTGCCTGCTTCCTTGTTTGTTTGCTTACACAATTCTTTTATGTTTGCAGTCTATAATAAATCACCAGTGGCTGGGGATGAGCTTGGCAGATGCCATTGCTGAGCCCATAGTTTTTGTTGATGCAAACAACAGTGTAAATTTTGAACCTGGTTTTGACAAGGTAAAGTACTCCCCTCACAGTCCATTAATTATATTTAAATTCCCTAGATTATGATTGTCTATCTATTGAAAAAAAATTCTATCAGTAACAACGGATTCAGAAGGAGATTAGCAGGCCATAATCCTGCAAAGTCTGATTCCATTTATCTGTAATCACGTAAGGATAAGTGGTATTCATTTTTTGTCTGTGTGTTGTCTACCCTCAGTCTGTGAAAGCAGGCCTACAAGCTCTTAAACACAAAACTGGGAACTGGTTGTACTTTGTCAATGTGGTGAATGCTGTGGAAAAGGAGAACAACTGCATTGCAGCTGTATCTGACAGCAGGAAGCTTGGAATGTCAGCTGGATATTGACCACGAGGACATATAACCTTTCCACTAAAATCTGCCCTCAAGACTGCCCTTAAAAACCTTTAGCCTTGTGCTGCATCCCTGACAACAAAATGTGAGCAAATGGTGCTGTTGCTCCTTCCAAACTGAGCAAACAGGAAATAAATCAACCCAAACGATAACTCCAGTTTATAAGTGACTTTTTCAAAGTCTTGCCTATTATTTTTATAACAGCATAACAAAGTAATTGCTGAAATCTTGACAACTGTGTAAACCACTTTATTTGGTCAACTTTTCATCCCAATTCCCAGTGAATATCAAAAAATGTCAATTAATTATATTTTCATCAATTATTCCTATGCAAATATTAGGACACTGGCACATATTGTTGGAGCTAGTTTTCAGTTGAGTGCCAGTTAAATACAGCAGCAAAGTGCAATAAAATGATGTAATAAATGTGACCAACTGTTCCCACTGCACTTTGCTTTCAGCTGTAAATCAACTTTTCCACTTTGTGCAAGTGTTAAAAAAAGTTTTTGTATTTTTGATGCAAACACTGATAATTCAACACAAAAACAGACAGAAACACAGTTACTGAGTGCACCATGAATGTGTATGTGCATGCTCAAGCTAAGATAACATTAATCTAAAGCAGTGGCCTCTAAAATACTGTGAATGTTTACAACTGTTGGGTAATGAGTATAAATGTTCTTTCTTAACCTTTGGAGCAGTAGTGCGATCAGTAAAAAAGTAAATGCTCACTTACTCCTTTTAATAGCACTGGCCTTGATGACAGCTGTTTAAAAGATGGCAGTCAAGACAGGACGATGACTTTGACTGTTTTGTTTGTATCACTAAATGTTGCTGCCCACAGTGTGGGCAGTTTGTCAACTGATCAGAGTTCCAGAACTCAGCAAAAGTTGGAGCAAAGCTGAAAAAAATAATGATCTTTTTAAGGTGATTAGACCAGTGATTAGCCTAGCAGAGATATACAAATTTTCATTCCAGCCATGACAGTGCTCACATTCATTTTCATGCACTGTAGGACTAATGTGTATTGTGTGTCTATTAAGTCTGTTTTTATATCCTCAAAAAGCAGGAATATGTTGGGATCATCAGCACTGCCGTCACTGCCATTGTCGCATTACACTACATTTGGTGTAGTGGTGACGTTTTCTGTTGAATTTTTACATTTTTTAGCCATATCTCTGTGACTCTTTATGCCATCAGCACAAAACAATATCCATATTGTTGGTGCGATTTTTTTGGTAAAAAAAAAATTAAAATTCAGGGATATTTTGGAACCAGCTTTGCTGCCGCATATATTGGTTCTTAATCAGTTAATCTGTATATTAAAAAAAAACTGAAAAAATTTACCATGGCATCTAGCCTCACATCATGTTAAGTGAGGTCGAGTCAGGTAAACATTCATAAAGAAATTGGGGCTTTTCAAGAATATATATCTTTAGTGGTCAAATGGCAAACGTGGAAAGTTGATTATCATTTAATGTTTTATTTTCCTAACTGAAATACATAATTCTTGGAGAAAAATGTTTGTTATAGATGAGCCAGTTAACTTAGAGTGACATTCTGACTGATGTCCTGGCAGCTGCCCAAACAAAGAACTTTTACCGTGACCTTAAAGGTTGTACTCTTAGAGAAGCAACCTTATTCAGATTCCTGTTTATGCTGTAAACTCAAAATGAACCAATAATGTCACTGAATTTTAACATACCAAATATTTTGTATTGTTTATATTTTGTGAACATTTTATTACACATTTGTATTAACTGTGAACGTTTATTTGTAATAAAAATTCTTCTAAACCACAAACCCTGAGCATACTTTGTCCAACCCAAATACCTTCCAACATTTCCCTGCGAACTGTGTTTCTTTTAACAAGCATTTCCTGCCGTTATTATGACAGGAATAGTTCCACTTTGCCATATACTTTTATACAGAGCAGCAGTGGAACAAAGAAAGCAGTAATGAGATACATTTCAGTAGAGAAACTTATGAATTAGTAATGATTTCTTAAGTGGATTCTGCTCCGTTCTCCTTTGAGGCACTACATGAGAGTTATGAGAATATGCAAATTTTAGTCCACGAGAAGCACCACTGTCTTTGTTGTGTGACAAATGTGTTAATCTGGATAAGTTGCAACTTCATAACTTCAGTGTCATGATCTTACCCTCTTTTTATAAATAAAAGCCACTTAAAGTAAGCATCATTTTAAAGTATGCAGAAATCATCTTTCCACTAATGGCTTTTCACTAAAAGCAGAGCAGTTACAGTAAATAATCCTGTGATGACTCAGCACACTTTCAGTCACAGTCTCTTGATGAGGCCAATTATCTTAACAGTAGTTGATGTTTTTATTACATAATTTCTTGTGTCATTATATGTATCTGTCACAATGCCACTCTAGGCTGAGAGACAAAACTACACATGGACTCTGATATACACGTAGAATTAGGACTTTTTTCTTGCCTAAAGGGTTAGCAAATTGACCTTTCTGAGTTGCATAATATAATAATATAATATGCGGAAGTGAGACTGTACTTAATTGGGCCCTAAAGGAACATTCTAGATTCTGTGACCAGATCATTTTTGCATTCAGCTTCTTCTCAAAGCAGTTATAACTACACCAGGTAACACCACTGATTTATTTTTTAATTTTTGAAGCATGTTCAGTGTAATATGGACAAACAGAATGCAGTTGCACTCTGTTCCTGGTACAACCCCAATTCCAAAAAGGTTGGAACGCTGTGAAAAATATAAATACAAACACAATGCAGTGATTTGCAAATCTCACAAACCAATATTTTATTCACAAAAGAAAAGAGAAAACATATCCAATGTTGAAAGTGAGGCCTTTTACTATGTTATCAAAAATAATTGCTCATCTTCAATTTGATGGCAGCAACACATCTCAAAAAAGTGGGACAGGGCCATGTTTACCACTGACTAGCATCCCCTCTTCCTCCAGCTTCTGGACCTTTAGGAGAGGAACGTTGTCCCATTCTCGTCTTTCTGTATTTCGTGTTTCATGATACACCAATTGTTTTCAGTTGGTGCTACAGTACATGGTTTAGCATTGTCTTGATGAAATATGTAGGTCTTCCCTGAAAAAGGAGTCGGCTGTTATGCTGTTAAGCATATGTTGCTCTAAAAACTTTCTCTAATGTTGTTGTTTTCCAGATATGCAAGTTGTTCTTACCATCGGCACTAATGCACCCCCATACCATCAGAGATGCAGTGCTTTTCCAAAAAGAATTTCCAATTTTGATATGTCTGAAAACAGAACAGTTTTCCACTATGCCTCAGTCCATTTTAAATGAGATTTGGCCCAAGGAAGACAGTGGCATTTCTGAATCATGTTCAGATATGGTGTTCTCTTTGCAAGATGTCTCCAGATTCTCTGGAGCCCTTGTCTCAACTTTTTTGAGATGTGTTGCTGTCATCAAATTCAAAACAAATATTTTTTACTAGTAAAAGACTGAGCTAATAACATTTGTCACTTTCAATATGTAATATGTTTTTTTCGCTACCCGCAGTGTCCCAACCTTTTTGGGATTGGGGTTGTACCTGTAACTTTCTCCCTGCTGTCTCTCTCTTTCAGACTCTGTAATGGTTCACAGGAAAGAGGATCCAAACACTGAATAACACAGACAGGTAAAACTAAAATAAAAACATAACTTAAATTCCAGGGTAGAGATTATGCTCAGAAGACAAAAAAAAAGAAAAAAAATCAGGCAAAGGGTGAAGCTTCAAAATACACAAGGAACATCTGGACTGGAAAAATAAAAAACTCAAGGAATATTAACATGGAAATCAGTGGCAAAGCTTTACTGCGCAAAGCAACAAGGCTCCAGAAACCCAAACCATGGCAGTCTCACTCACAACGAATATCCTCCATACATTTTTTGACTGTTGTTCTATTCTTGTTGTTCTTTTTTCTTTTCTTTAAAATATGTTAACACAAATCATAAATTAAGTCAGGCTCAGTAAAAGGCTGTATGTGCAGAAATGTATCTTTGTGAGAAAATGATCTTCTCTCTGAGGTATACATCAAAGAATCCAAGCAGCATCATGGATATTGCAATACGAGTGAATCAGTTTAATAAATCCATGCATGCATAGACATTAAATCATAGTTCTAAGCAGCCTGGCCTCTTTGTAGAGGATAATTTTGGTTTTATTGTTTATTTATATGTAAAATAAAATAATTTTTAGTAAGTCCTTTGTCCTGCTTGGAATCAGGTTGTGACATGATACAAACTGGAATATTTCTGTTATGACTGGACTTTTTACTGGTCATGGTGAATTTACTAGTGTTAACAGTATTTTAGTGAAGGATAAAAGATCAGCAAAACTACCTCACCTCAGTAAATCATGGTACATTGCCTAATGCACACTGTCTGTGAAGCATCTGCATGTTAGTGTTTAGCTAGAAGCACTTCTGAGCCAACTTCAAATCTCACATAAGCAGCAACCTCCAGTTTAAAAACCAACCAATACAGAAGTGCCAAAAACTACAGTTCTTCAAATAACCTCTAGGCAGGCCCCAGAAGTGAGCAAACATGCTTACACTTTATACAAAGAAACAGTTTTGGTGCCTGTCCTGACTAGAAAGTAGGATAATGAATTCCTTATTTTAATTCCTTTCAAAGCATAAATCTGTACATTACCAGGCAACGGAGGGGGACTTTGGGCTTGTTTGGCATTCTCAGTTGCATGCTCAGTTTTGTTTTCACTAGCTAAAGGTAGCACCAAAATTAATGTTATTGATCCCCTTCCTAGCTAAGCTAGCTAGCCAGCGATAGCACTGAGTGATGCCTCTTAAGAGGCCTGTACTGTGAAGCAGAATTTGGGCTTATCCAGGTAACTGAAATGTTAATTCTGGATTTTTAATATTACAAAAGCAGTGCACATCTTACTTATGCTACAAGCTTAACTTGCCCCGGAGCAGGATATTTTTGACATTAGAGGACAACAGGTATGAAATCACAGATCAGTTCTCAGGAAAAAAAAGAATTTTCAGGCCTGGAAGAGCCTTTGGACCTCTTTTGCATAGAGTGTAACAGCATCAGAATTTTTCAGTTGAGGCTAGAGTCTTTCCCTGATGAGCATCAGTAATAAACATAGATTCTTAGATGCAACTTTATTTCTTTTTTTCTTGTTGGCTGCAAACATTTTAAAACAATTTCATTGTCTGTGAGCCTTAAAATATGACAGGGCACCTATTTGTACTTGTGGACCTTATATCAAATTTGCAGGACTAATCCTACATTTGAAATCTGTTTTTATATTTATTCTTTACTTACTCTCAGACTATTAAAAACCAACCAGGCTGCAGCCGTAAGAATAAAAGCGAAAAGTGTATGGTACACATCTAAACATCAATTTAGTAGAATAACAATTATAATCTATCAGATGTGTCTTAAGGATACAGCTGTGACACTGATGTCTGTTAACTTGGTATTTTTTCCAGCTTTCCTTCCTGGCTACAAATAGGCTAAACTTTATTAATATAGTTGGTCTTTTCCAGGCTTACAGACCAAATTAAGCACATAAATCTCACACACATTTATATTGCACTTTTAATTCTATACTTTTCCTCTTATGAAAACTCCCACTGCTTCTGATTGTTCAGCTGTGTTATTTTATGTGTTTTTATGTGTTTAATCTGTTCATATTTTTCTAATACTGTAGTTTTATCAGTCTTTGTAAAAATAGGTGCACTTCTACAAGTAGACTTAAACATTTTTGTGAGTTGCCAACACCAACACTACCCCTTTCGTGGAAACATACTAATAGCTAACTTGATAAAACCTGGCTTGACTTATGTGTGACTCTTTAGTCTGATTGCCAATGTTAGGGTAAGTGAAGCTGTCATGGTCCGCCCTTTGGTTAGGGTTTTGTTTGCTCTTGAGTTCTGTTTGTTCCTTTTTTTACATCATGCCTGGCCTGTGTCCTTTGTTAGTGGTCTTCGTCTCTGTCTGTGTCAGGTCGTGTCTTAATTTGGTTGCCCGTCTAGTCTCTGCTTTGTTCCCCCTTTCTCGTGCGCCTTAGTTACGCCCCTGTCCTCTTGTCTTCCCTCCATTGGTTGTCCCTGTTAGGTCTCCCCCGCCCTGTCCACCTGTCGTGTGTTCATTGGTTAGTCTCTGTGTATTTAAGTCTCGTCTTCTGTGTTTCTCGTTGTCGCGTCGTACTGGTTTTCCCCGTGTGCCACCCTCTCGTGTTCCCAGGATTTTTGG
>VUQH01086322.1:0-12309 GCA_015106775.1 Etroplus canarensis | reverse complement strand
GGTGTTTATCTGTTAAAGCTCCAGCAGAAAAATTTGGATTTGCATGGGTATATGGAAGTTTGGGAGAAAGAAATGGGAATATACTGTATATAAGATGATGCTGCACTCTAGGAAGAGGTTTTTCTTGTATCATGCAAACCCAATCAGTATTTACCATAGAATTTGATGGTGGTGGAGTGAGGGGACGCACACTAGCATTCACATTTGTGTACACATAAAAGCAGGGGCATGAAAAAATTTTTAAAAATATATATTTTGTGACATATGACAGAGCAATACTAAGCTGCCTATCCAGTCAGTTCTCCATCCCATGGATTCCAGCTCCACCAGCTTGAACTGCAGATAGCTACAATATCCCTTGCTCATAAACTAGTTGCTTTACGTGCTGCACGCTCTGATTAGAGTGAGTGTGCAGCAGATTTTCGGGGGAGAACAAGAAGAGCTGTAGTTGGAGTCTGGAGAAGTGACAAGTTTAGAAGATTTTTTTCTTGGCACCAACTTCTCCAAAGACATTGGTCTGATGTTCAACCATTCTCCAGCTCAGCTGCAAACAGCTCTTCTTCACCACACCACTATGGTGTCACTGTGTTTAGGCCAGATTCTGACATAGAGGGGTTCATTTCCACTGATATGAGCTCAGCTCTCATGTTTCCTACTTGGAGATGAACAATCCAAAGCTTGGTGAATTCTGCTTTACAGTAATAGGAAAAGTCAAAAATTGAAGCTTTAAAAAGCACCATCACAATCAACACTCAGCTTGTCATATTTTCTGCCACTTTCTAAAAAATAAATGTACTAAAAGACAGTGAGGTTCTGCTTTCACACATTTCACATAAACCTCCTTTCATCTGTATTCATATTGAAAAAACTCAGTCTGAAGTGAACTTTTTGCCCTTCTGTTTTCTATGATATTTTATCCCCTCCAATTACAGCAGTAATGGGTACACTGAATAGCAGAAATAACTCTCGGTATTACGCATTATAATTTAACAGCACCACCAACTACAGCCTCTAAAAGGCCTACTAAGTTGAATCAACACCTTTCTAAAACTACGGCAGCAAAGGCTGCCTAAATTACAGTAACATCACACTGGACTAGTTTTGGATGGTGCACCTCAAGCTTTCAGGTGAATGTACATAAAACATTATCTTTGACTAAATAAATGCATTAACTGTTTAGGAATTACATCTCTTTATACAAATACACCCCCCTCCATTTTCCAAGGCTCAAGAATAATGGGGTTAATTTTAAATGTAAGAATTGTTTGATGAAAATCCTTTGCAATCAATGACTGCCTTAAGTCTATAACCTATGGAGCTCACCAAATGCTGCGTTTCTGCCCTTGAGATGCTCTGCCAGGCCTTTACTGCAGCTGCCTTCAGTTGCTGCTTGTTTGGGGGTCTCTGCCATCAGTAAGTGAAAAGCATACTCATTTGGGTTGAGATCAGGTGACTGACCTGGCCATCAAGGAAGATCCTATGTCTTTGCCTTGAGAAACTCTTGGGCCATGGGCCACCTGCACTCTGATGCCTACCGATGGTCCCCTTCACTTGCATTTTGAGGTCTTTGGACCTCATATTGAGAGTTTCAGTGAACAGTTACCAAATGCAAATGCAAGCTGAACTCTGTAATCAGCTCCAGATCTTTTATCTGCTTAGTTCTGACTGCTTGTCAGTTATTTGTTCCATTACTTTTGAGCCTCTGAAAATGGGGAACCATGTATAATGGCAGTAGATCTTGAATAGTTAATGAATTTCTGTCAGACTCAATGAATTAAAGTGAAAAGCCTTCACTTTAATGACTGTTTAAAACCCCCATTCCACTGGTGCTGATTGATGCTGTTTCAATAAAATGGGAAAGAAACGGCTAAAATAATGAGCAATCTGCAGTGGACTGGAACGTTCTGTAAATGAAACGCCGATAATTGGCAAGAAACAGCATAATCGGGATAATCAGCTCGTGTTTTAAACCCTGCTAAAAATGTTCTTGGCAATGTTCCGGGACTTAAACAGCATAACTTCGAGTCTCACAGGGACGAACTGGGAATGCGGAGAACGGTCCTTAAGTACAACAGGAACGCAGTGGTTGATATTGCTTGCTATCGGCAACAAAAAGGCACCTAAAAAAAGGTTCCATCCTCATAAAGTTGAAGAAAGAAGATGAATCTTCCAATCTGAGCTCAGCAAGAAGACCATCATAATGACCATACATGAGGCGTCTTATCTGCAGCCAGCCAAGGCCTCACCCAGAAGGCTCATTTTCTCTTTTGTCCTCTTCTCCTCAAGGCAAATACAAGGGCAGCTTGTTGTTGAAGAAGTATATGCTGTTCCAGCAGCAGGATGTTGAATAGAGCCACTCCTCCCTCCATGATGACAGCTTCCCAAGTGATGGATGCTACAGCTTTTGGTCTGCATTTATAGGATTTTGGCATCATGCCGTTTTGACCGGCTATTATTGGCAATACCAGGACTATACCTGGACTATGCCAGGAATGCAACGGGAATTACGCCTGATAAATGGCAGTTCAACGTCAGTTCACCGCCAATAAAACGTCTTTCATCGGCGGGTAATCAGTTGAACATGGCAGTGAGAGTGTCACAACTGGGCATACATCGTAAGTGCATCCTGAATGCCATCACAACGTGACTGCCGGTCTTTTGAAGGGAACATAATGGCAATAGATTGTCATGAACCCAATTTTCAGCCGTTCTGTGCTGTTTTGACCGGGAACGCTAAATTGGCACGGATCGCCATAATCGGCACTATTACAGCTATTAGCCAGTGGAATGGGAGTCTGACTGTTTGATTGAAAATAGATGATATAAGTGATATACAGAGGCAAAATTTGATTAAAAAAACGTGTCATTGTCCTATAAGTCAGTGGTCCCCAACCTTTTTTGTACCATGGACCGGTTGCATGTATGAACATTTTTCCATGGACCGGGTGGAGGCACTGGCGGGGTTCCATTAACAAAAATCTTTGTCAGTTAATTGTCTGTAATCAAGATGTAATCAACTCTGTAAGCACCATTTACACTTTATATAGAGAAGGTACGTGTGTACGGCTGTTTTGTTTCAGTGTGGTGAAGCAGTTTTGTGGGTTTCACTGCTTCATTAGCCAGTCGGTCACAGCGGGTGAGGAACCTGCTTGTGTATCACCTGTTGTAATAAACCCACAACTTGGATAAGAAGCTTTGTATTTTCTTTAAAATTCAGCTTTCTTTTTGTTGGCGGTCCGTGACCCTTCTGCTGTCCCATCGTTTGCTCGTTCCTTCCCGAAAAAGCTCTTCGGTGAATTTTGCTTTTGTCACTGATGCGTGAAATGACGTTCCAGAGTCAAGTGCGGTTAGTGAGGTGAGGGCGGAAAGAGTTGTTTTTCAAAATAAGATCTGGAAGAAGAAAGAAAAATAACATTTTAACCACGACATTTTTTCTTTGGGGCCCGGTTCCAAATAGTCCACAGACCGGTACGGGTCCGCGGACCAGGGGTTGGGGACCCCTGCTATAAGTCCTAAAATTCATGGGCCTAACTGTGTGCTACCTTCTATGAGAGGCTGCAGGCATCGTCTGGGGCCTTTCAGGTCTGTACAATTTATATTAGTCTAATAACAGCTGATAGCAATGAGTACATGTCCAAATTTTTTCTAGATTTTATTTGTCAAGGTATTCACACGTGGTAAACAATCATAACTAGAAGCTGGCTTACTTACAGTGGTAACTATAGCCACACAAAACTACCACCATGCAGAATAGGAGACTTTACAGCCTCAACAATATGAATCACAAGCATTTTAAAAACAAACTGGCTTATTCATTGTATATACTGCTTTGGCAAGGAGGCTGTTAGCAGATGAGATTGATGAAGTTGGACAGACTTACAGGAAACATGTAGGAGAGACGCATTTAGGGAACAAGGGAGGGCTTCACGCAGCTGCAGAGATGGGGGAGGGTGGGAATGTTATCTGCAGAGGTCTAGAGGTCAGGAGAGAGGTTTTAACTCACTTCCTGTTTCTGCTGCTGGGATGACAAAACTCATCTCCCTGCTCTCTGGAATTCACATCCATCCCTTCCTCCCACACTCATTCTTTCATCCCTACTTCTGTCTTCAGCATTTTCTTGGGCAATTCACAGTGGCTGGATTCCCATTCAGATGTTTTCATCCAAACTATTATGTGTGGAATTGGGAGAAATTGCGACAGTGGTTTAAAAGCACTCAATTTCTCAGAAATGAGTTCAAGATTGCTTAAGAAACGTTTAGTATTTCCACATATTTTTGTTCTCTGAAAACTCAGTCTATATCAGCAACATTAATCTAACCTGCGTATCCTAATTTTTGTATAAAATCAAATCAAACAAGTTTTTGCTGACAATGAAGTTTTTCTGTCTATTGCCTTTGCAGATGCTTGCTGCTGACCCAGTGGAGTCTCGATGCAGCTGCGTTCAAGGACTAAGTCAAACCATTTGCTTCAGAAATGTTCTCACCCATGTTATAAAAGCACACTTGAGAGTGGTTTGTTTTATTTGGTTGAGTAACAGAAATACCAAAAAATGGTGTGGCAACAAAAC
This sequence comes from Etroplus canarensis, assembly GCA_015106775.1. NCBI lineage: Eukaryota > Metazoa > Chordata > Actinopteri > Cichliformes > Cichlidae > Etroplus > Etroplus canarensis. The sequence continues at coordinate 7,742 of VUQH01086322.1, read as the reverse complement.
AAAACCACAACCACGAAACTCAAGTGTTTATATGTAGGAGGAGAAAGATGCTGATATGAACTTTTATACCTGGAAAACCAAATGTAGATAAATTTAGTGGTGGCAAGCTGGACTACTCCTCTCCAAAGAGCTTTTAATGTAAACCCTTAAAGAAATGAACCTCACTGAACATCTAGATGGTAGGGAAAAACATGGCAGTTTCATGACACCATGATGGTTTCTCTTACCAGCTAAAAATCTAGCTACTGGACAATTTTGCAAAACTTTGCATTATGTTGATTGTTGTCATTCAATTGTTGTTTCTATTATATCTGCACTTGGTGACTATAGTGCGGTTAAAGACTAAAGTTTAGAAAGCAGTGTTTCAGTTCTCTTTCAGAGAAAGTCTATTTTTACTTCTGACCAGAGACTATACATAAAAAGATGGATGCAGCATCTGTGCTGAAAAGTGAAGCCTGAAACTGAAATTCTTGATTTAGAATCTCAGTAAACCCATTCCCAGTGAGTTTGTGGTCTCAGTAGCTATGTTTGTGTCTTATTTAATACAACATAATGCTCATTTTGTGACCTTCTGATTGACAGGAGACACAATATGGAAAAGACTATTCAGCTACCTACACTTTATGCCTACAGGAGCTTTAATGACATCTCAATGTAAATCTATAGCCATTAATATGGAGTTGGTCGACCCTTTAGACCTACAACAGTGTTCAAGCTTCTAGGAAGGCTTTCTACAAGATTTTGGAGCATGTCTGTGGGGATTTTTGGCCATTCTTCCAGAAGATGATTAGTAAGTTCAGACACTGATGTTAGATGACAAGGCCTGGCCCGTAATCTCTGTTCTAGTTCATCTCAAAAGTATTCAGTGGGATTATGGTTAGAGCTTTTGTGTGGGCCAGTCAGCTTCTTCCAATAAACTTACCAACCATGCCTTCATGAACCTTGTTTTGCGCACTGGTGCAAAGTCATGCTGGAACAGAAAACGGCCTTCCCTAAACTGTTCCAGCAAAGTCAGAAACACAGAATTTTCCAAATTGTTTAGGTAAGCTGAAGCTTTAAGATTTTCAGTGACTGGAAATAAGGGGTCCAGGCCAGCCCCAGAGAAACAGACCCCATAGAATTATTCCTCCTCCACCAAACTTTACTGTTTGCACAGTGCAGTCAGGCAGGTAACCTTTTTTTGGTATTCACCAACCACAGACTTATCCATCAGAATGCCAGATAGGGATATGTGATTTGTCACGCCATAGAACACGTTTGGACTGCTCCAGAGTTCAGTGGTGGCGTGCTTTACATCACTCCATCCCACTCTTGGCATTGTGCTTGATGATGTATGCAACTGTTCAGCCATGGAAACCCATGCCATGAAGCTCCTGGTTCACAGTTTTTGTGCTGATGTTATTGCCAGAGGAGGTTTAGAGCTCTACAGTTATTCAGCAGAGTGTTGCTGATTTTTTTGCACGATGCACCTCAGCACTCGGCAACCCCGCTCTGTAACTTTATGTGGTCTGCTGTTTAATGGTTTAGTTGCTGTGGATCCTCATTGAGCGTTTTAGAAAGACCCATTCTTTTAGAAATATTTGTAAAGGCAGACTGCATGAGTAGGTGCTTGATTTTATACTCCTGTGGCAATGGGACTGAATGAAACACCTAAACTTGATGATTAAAAGCTCTGGACCAATACATTTGTCCACATAGCACACTAAATAAGTGTGTGTTACCATTTTTTAAACATTTGGTCAGCATTCAGTTGTGCCAAAAGACATTAGCTGAGCAGCTCTGCTTTCTCATTCAAATATAAAATATATAAAATGGGTTATATCCCACTACAAAAGACCAATATAACGATGGTTAAAATCACAAATTGTTCTACAAATAAATGGATAACTTCAGATGCTACTTCTATACATGTTTCCTACAATACCCATCATCAGCGATGGCTTAATTGTAGAAAGAAACACACTGGATTTCACTAACATACTGAACCAAGCACTTGAAGTAGTCTATGTATTCTTGTCCTTAAAGGACCATTATCTATTAACTGATTTCACAATTGTGACATTTACAAGATTTCAGGTTGTTTTTGCCTCAATATCATTGTACAACATTGTTCTGTGGTTTTTTTCATACAAGTTGTGCTTTTAAAAGCATGTCCATATAATAGTTCCACTACTAATGACAAAAATGTTGACATTATTGCACGATTAACAGGAACGTTATACTGAGACGATCCATAAGAACGCTACAATACAAAACCAATTTTATCCCTCTGAGCAGACTACAAACCACACATGTTACAAATCTTTGTCCAGTACAATTGCTGTCAAACACAAGCTCTTTTATTGTTTAACTGAACATTTGAAGTAAACATTTAAGTCAGAATCAGTTTGGTGCTATGTTTGAAATTTTCTGTAGTTTGGAACAAGTAAACAACCCAATGTAGGTCATGACAAGAACTTCACTTCATGCACTTCATCGATATAATGAAATACTCGCACACACATACACACACTATCTGTGATTTTCCTGCAACACTTTGCATCCTGTAGAGAATGCAGAGAGGAAGTGATTGAATAATTCAGTATATTTCCTGAACAGTAATGGCCTGCTGCTGATGTGGTTTGGTATTCAGCGATGGGGTTAAGTGCTGTGTGTACTCAGCCAGCCATGCAACCAACCATTCATCTATCCATCCGAGTTGCGTTTGGCTGAACGTTTGAGCCACAAAGCATGAAAAGTGGGACATTATGAAGGAAAAAAATATCAAACAGATTTTAAGAAAGCTGAAAAGTTTGATCAATTTTAAAATTTTATTTGTTTTTTCCTTTTTTGAGAAAACACAACCATCTGCAATCGGACAATCCCTTTAGGCTCATCTTGAAACTTTGGTCTTTGCTAACCAGTCAGCCCAGGCTCTTCCTCTCATCTTTTCCTTGCTGGCTGGCCTACTGGTCAGGATGCTGTTGTGGTGGTCTTCAGTGTACAGCATGATTGACCTCCTTCCAGAGATAGTATCATGTCCCACCATAGAGCACTGGCTTAGACTACAGCTGGCAATGCTACACTTTGTTCTTCTCTGGAGATCAACTGCAAGCTGGAGGATCACTCTACCTACTAGAACCTGCAGCAGGTGGAGAGCTGGTTCATGTGCCGCTATGCCAAGCTCACTGAAACTGCAGAGCTGCAGTCTGAAACATTGATGTTGAATTTCATCTGTAGGGTGAGAGACTTGCTCAAAAATCCTAAAAATGGTATCATATGTTTTACTGTGTGTGTCCATTATATTTCAGGTGCATAATTCAGGAGAGGTTTTGATATTTAGCTAGAGGGAAACATTTAAAAGTAAACTCTCTGAAAGAACGTGCTTGATGTCACTGCTGTATATTGGGACAAAGCAGGAAATCCATGGCCCTGGTATTATTTTTAGCTGTTTGGCGCGGGAAGCAGGATGGGAAAGTACGGCAGTTGTTAGATATTAGCAAGCCTTGTGGGACTAACCAGGGTTCCCACTTTCCCACAGTCTGAGCTGGAAAGCGCTGGATCAAGGCCCTGACAGCTGGGCCCGCTAGGGACTCTGGGTAACAGACTGCCCACTGACTTCACAGGAAGAAGAGGTCACAGTGTAAACACACACACAAACACAACATCCACATGCCTGTCTGAAAACACCAAATTGGTCTTTCCAACGCCTACACTTACTTTTATCAGTCAAGAGCAACAAGTTGTTTAAAAGTTCGTCAGCTTAGTTATCAAATGATGACACAGATGCAAAAATGGTGCCCCTTTAATATTTCCGTTGCTTTTACAAAGCATGACACTGAGTAGGAGTTAAAAGTTAGCCATCCACCATCAGTCATGTAGATGTAATCATGTAGCTAATGAAATCACGTTAGAATTATGTAGGCTATAGCCAAATGTCAACTGTTAGTCTGGTGGTAAACATGGAGAAAGCATATTAAACTATAGGAGAAAGGCCAAAGACTTACGGGGTCTGCAAAGCACAAACTGTTAGCAGCTGTGCCAGTGCTACAGTCCTGCCTCCTGTGGAGGACCGGGATAGGAAGACTGCATCTTTGATACAGTGTTCCTGCAGTGTATACTATTTGAGGCTTCCTGTTGGTGCCTGTCAAGGAGAACTGTCCTTTGTACAAATGTTCAAGGTGTTGGAAATTAACTCAGAATAACACAGAGACATCTAAAAATCCTGAAAAAAAAATGGGATTTGGACTTTAACAGCACTCTAAGGATGCCAGAGGAAGCGTAGTACTTTAAGAACGATATATTTCACTGCAGTTTTGTTTAGATTATAGTGTGTTTGACTCCTTAGGATGTGCAGTTAGGTCCATGAGTATTTGTGCAATTACACAATTTTTGCATTGAGAGAACATGTCTCACTGAAAATAGTGGACTTCATTTAAAAATGGCTGTAATTCGTAAGCAATCTTTATTTAACCTCCTGAATTAAAGCTGAAAGTGTGCACTTCAACCACATCTTGTTCATCTGATTTAAAATCCCCTGTGGTGGTGTACAGAGGCTAAATCACAAAAATATGCCATTATTCAAAAAGTTATAGACCCGACTTTATATTTTGTTCTGCATGTGGGATGTAAAGAGCATAACAGTACAGCAGTAATTTAACATGTCAAAACAATCAATATGAGAGGCTTAAGTTGCCATATGCTATTGTGTGATAAAACTATATTTAGGAAAAGCACAGGCAGTGTGTACTATTTGCACGAGTAGGTAGGTGAGCCTATGGTTATGATAATCACAGCTGTGTTAGGCTTCAGCCCCCTTGTGGCACTGAATTGGATAAGCAGAAGATTGATGGATGGATGGATGCCCATGGCCCAGCATGTACATTCTTGTTGAGGAAAATAATTTAAAATGACCTATTTGGGATTATTTTTTGCTTTAAACTGGACAAAACTGGCAACCCGTGACCTAAGTAAAGAAATCACCTTATGCCTTGCAGCCTCTAGAGGCTGTCAAGCATAGGGCCCATGGGCCAGAACTGGCCCACCAAAGGGTCCAGTCCTGCCCACTAGATGGGTTTGGAAAATGTTGAGCTTTCAAATAAGGAAGGAATAAATTTTGTACCTTTAACTGTATTTTCTTTATCTTTTTTGCCTTGTATGCACAAATACAGAACACATGGCCTGCCATACACCAAAGTAAGAAATAAAGATATGAAACCTTTATTCACAAATTACAAAATAATTTTCTTGTGTTTATGCAGTAAAAAAGTAAACTTTTTGGGGGACTTCAAAGACAATTTCTGTTTTTTAAATTCAGGATAGAATCATTTATTTCTTACAGTATAAGCTTTCCTACAGCAGCTTAACTTTTTAATGCAGAAGACATAGTCACGAAATTACACTTCTTTTTCTTAAGCCATCTCAGATTTAATGTCTAATGGAAGTAAGGGGAGCAATTTGGAGGTGGTTTTTCTCATCAAACAATCAATTCACTGGTCTGGCCCATTTAAGATGCAGTTGGGTTGAATGAGCAAAATGAGTTTGATACCCCTGATGTAACCTGGGTGAAAAAATAGTGGCACATAGGCAGCTCACCTTACATTCAAGATTACTTGTTAGCTCGCAAATCTGGCAGTCAAGGGAATGGAGGGTTCCACTTCATTTGCTGCTGTGTACAATTCTCAACTCTAGCTGAACATAACAAGAAGGAAATAATCACCACATTAGGTGGCCTAATTACCAACTGTGTTTACAAGGTCAATATTAGTTTAGTAACACTAACTGAATTCTCAAGAAAACCAAAATAATGCATTGGACCCTGCCAGTCACCAACAGTTATTATGCACTAACTTAAGTATTCAGACCTCTGCTATAGTCACAGCAGTAGCAGTCACACACACACACACACACAAACACACACACACACACCACTATTCAATTAAAGTATTATAAAGTCAGTAATATGTAGACTATACTAATATTTTGTTTCAAAATACCACCTGCTCATGCTGGCATACCAACCAGCCTTTTTCCTTGATTAAGAGCTTTGAAAAGTCCTTTCTTAGAAACATGTCGCCATGATTTTTGCCTGCACGACATATTAGTTTGGCACTTGAGAAGGTCCATTTCCTGGAAATTAGGCGATTTATCAGCGGCTGTGACAGAAAGAAGAAGAAAAGTCTCAAGTCTTTTGTGGAGTTTTAGCACCCTCTTGTTGCCATACTGTTGCATGAGTGCTACATTCAGATATCTACAGTTCACCTTTGGATGGAATGGAGTTGTCTAAATACACCGCAAAAACACAAGTTAGTCAGAATACAACCTCAACAAACTCCTGCTAATTTTTTTTTTTTTTTAGAATAATCCTTTTATTGTTATTGAATCATTAACTTGAGATAAAAATAAGTAAATAATAAAAGTTAAAAGATTTGCCTCTTTTTGGACAGTAATGCAGGCAAATCTTTGTCCTTAATTCTTTGTGGTATAGATTAAACAAAGTGCTGGAAGTATTCCTCAGAGATTTTGGTCCATGATGACATGATGCAGAATTATCAACTGCACACTGAGGATCTGAATCGCCTGTTCCACATCTCAAAGTTGATCTATTGGATTCAGAGCTGGTGACACTGGAGACCATTTGACTACAATGAACTCATTGTAATGTTCAAGAAACCTGCTTACCTTGACCTTGAGATGATTTGAGCTTACCCTGGTGGAAGAAGGCATCAGAAGGTGAGAACACTGAGGTCACAAAGGGATGGACATGGTCAGCAACCATACTCAAAAAGGATTTAGTGTTTAAACGATGCTCAGTTTGCACCAAAGTGTGCTAAGAAAATATCCCCCACACCATTTCACCACCAGGAGAAGCCTGAATTGCCGATAAAAGGCTGGATGGATTTATGCTTTCATCATTTTAATACCAAATTCTGACCCTATGAACAGCACACGGAATTTCACAGCAGAAATCGAGAATCATCAAACCAGGTAATGTTTGTTCACTCTTCTATAGTCCAATTTTGGTGAGCCTGTGTACATAGTAGCCTTAGTTTCCTGTTTTTAGCTGATAAGAGTGGCACAGAGTGTGGTCTATTTTATATGTTCTTCTGCATATCTTCGATATGTTGAGAACAAGGCATTTTTACCCAGAGAACCGCCACTCACTGGACATTTTCATTTTTTCAGACCATTCTCTGCAAACCGCAGTGATGGTCTTGTAGAAAAACTCTAGTGGACTGGTAGTTTCTGAAATACTCAGACCTGCCCGTCTGGCACCAGTAACAATGTCACGTTCAAAGTGACTTAAATCACCTTTTGTCCACTTTCTGATGCTCAGTTTGAACTTCAGCAGGTCACCTTGGCCATTTCTACATGTCTAAATTCACTGTTTCTGCCATGTGATTGGCTGATTATTACTTCTTCTTCTTCTTCTTCTTTCGGCTGCTCCGATTAGGGGTCGCCACAGCGGATCATCTGCTTCCATCTCATCCTATCCCTTGCATCCTCTTCCCTCACACCAACCCTCTGCATGTCTTCCTTCACTACATCCATGAATCTTCTCTGTGGTCTTCCTCTTCTCCTCCTGCCTGGCAGCTCCATCTTCAACATCCTTTGTCCAATATATCCACTATCCCTCCTCTGCACATGTCCAGACCATCTCAGCCTTGCCTCTCTGACTTGTCAGTGCCACCGTCTCCAAACCATACATCATAGCAGGTCTCATTACAGTCTTGTAAACCTTCCCTTTCACTCTTGCTGCTCTC
>VUQH01086321.1:0-11118 GCA_015106775.1 Etroplus canarensis | reverse complement strand
TGCATCACTCATCGGCATGATTGTGTCACTGACATTACTAAATGGGCCCAGGAATACTTCCAGAAACCGCTGTCGGTTAACACAATCTGCCGTGCCATCTGCAGATGCCAACTAAAGCTCTATCATGCAAAAAGGAAACCATATTTGAACATAGTCCAGAAGCACCGTCGTGTCCTGTGGGCCAAGACTCATTTGAAATGGACTGTTTCAAAGTGGGAAAGTGTTCTGTGGTCAGACGAGTCCAAATTTGACATTCTTGTTGGTAATCAGGGACGCTGCGTCCCCCGGGCTAAAGAGGAGGGAGACCTTCCAGCGTGTCATCAGCGTTCAGTTCAAACGCCAGCATCTCTGATGGTATGGGAGTGCGTAAGTGCATACAGTATGGGCAGATTGCATGTTTTGGAAGGAACTAAGAAAGCTGAAAGGTATATAAAGGTTTTAAAGCAACATATGCTCCCCTTCAGATGACATCTATTTCAGGGAAGGTCTTGTGTATTTCAGCAGGACAATGCAAAACCACATACTACAGCTATTACAACAGCGTGGCTTCGTCGGAGAAGAGTCTGGGTGCTAAACTGGCCTGCCTGCAGTCCAGACCTTTCACCTATAGAGAACATTTGGCGCGTCATTAAACGAAAAATACGTCAAAGATGACCATGAACTCTCCAGCAGCTGGAAACCTATATCAGGCAGGAATGGGACAGAATTCCAACTCCAAAACTCCAGAAATTCATAACCTCGATGCCTAGACGTCTTCAAACTGTTTTGAAAAGCAGAGGAGTTGCTACACCATGGTAAACATGCCCCCCTGTCCCACCTATTTTGAGACTTGTAGCAAGCATCACATTTGAAATGAGCTCATTTTATGCATAAAATTGTAATATTTCTCAATTTAAACATTTGTTATTTATGTTCTGTTGTGAATAAAATATTGGCTCATGTGATTTGAAAGTCTTTTAGTTTTCATTTTGTTCAATTCAAAGAATGTACCAACTTTTCTGGAATACAGATTGTACCTTTGGCTGCTTCCTTGTATTCACCCCAAGGGGTCGCCACAGTGGATTAATCCGTATTCGTTATTTGTCAGAGGTTTTACACCGGATGCCCTTCCTGACTCAGCCCTCCACGGTGAGAGTAGGGCTTGTGTCCCCACCTGCAGTGAAAGGAAAAAACATATTGTAAATATGTAATTAATAAAAAAAAAAATGAAAAGTGGTGCATGTATATGCATTCACCCCCTTTTCTGTGAAACCTAAATAAGATCTGGTGCTATCAGTTACCTTCAGAAGCCACATAATTAGTTAAATAAGGTCCACCTCTGTGCAATCTATAAGTAAGTATATATACACCTGTTCTAAAAGGTCCCACAGTCCGCAACACCACTAGTCAAGAGGCACCACCAACCATGCAAGCCACATCATGGAGACCAAGGGGCTCTACAAACAGGTCAGGGACAAGGTTGTGGAGAAGGGCAAATCGAGGAGCACAATATTTAACTGTGGGTCATGCAGTGACATTATATGATGGACTGGCAGGTGGCAGGTCATTTATTATGATCCAGTAATAATCATTAATAATAAATATTCTTGTGAAGGGCCGCAGGAAAGGTTAAGGTATGGGGTTAAGGTAAAAAGGCGAGGGTGCTCCCCCTGCATGTGCCTGCACTTCACAAAGCGGGGCTTTATGGAAGAGTGACCAGAAAAAAAAGCCATTGCTTACAGAAAAAAATAAGAAAATATGTTTAGAGTTCACCAAAAGGCATGTGGGATATTCTGACATGAGATTCAGATGAGCTTAAAATTGAACTTTTTGATCATCAAGGAAAAACCAAACCAAACACCAACCCAAAACCTTACATCACCCCAAGAATATTATCCCCACAGTGAAGCATGATGGTGGCAGCATCATGCTGTGGGGATGTTTTTCATTGGCAGGGAATGGGAAACTTGCCAGAACTGAAGGAATGATGGCTAAATACGAGGAAATTTTGTTTCAGTCTTTGAGGGATTTGGAACTGGGACTTAGGTTCAGCTTCTAGAAGGCCAATGACCCTAGGCATACTGCTAAAGCAACACTTGAGTGGTTTAAGGGGAAATGTGTTAGTGCGTTAGAATGGCCTAGTCAAAGCCCAGACCTCAGTCCAATTGGGAATCTGTGGAATGACTTCAAGATTGCTGCACACCAGCAGAACCCATCCAGCTTGAAGGAGATGGTGCTCCTTCAGCAGCTTTGCTTTGAAGAATGGGCAAAAATCCCAGTGGCTAGATGCAAAGTTATACAAATGACCAAGGAGGCACTCAAAAAATAGTTTGGAAATATTATTACAAATACTTACAAAACAGCTACAAACAAACAAGGCACAAACAATGACCAAAAAGAGACATACATTGGACTAACACATGCAAAATGATTTCACATTACATCAAAATACACACAAAAAATTGACATGTAGTACAGGCACAAAACATTTCTAAAATGACCACAAACAGAGACCAGAAAGACATAAAAACTACTGCAGAGTGATGCTGAACACCTGCAAACAGATGTGAAAAGACATACAAAATGACTACAGAGACAAAACTGCCAAGAGATGCAAAGGAGCCACAGACACGAAAATCAAGAAATGAAAAGGACACACAGAACAGTTACATATATACAAACATACATATAATATCTAATTGTAGAGTTTCATTGTCTGGCAGAACTGTAACTACTGGAGCCATGTGATTCATAGAGTGTAATGTTTCCCTGCAGAAATATTGATGAGCTATTACTGTACACATAATGTCTTCCTTTATTTACAAAAGTCACACTGATGTAAAACACAGTGCTACAAAACACTGTACAAAAAAAGGGAAAAATACATGAAATGAGCAGAAAAAGGAAAAAAAAAAGATCTGGGGTCAAAAAGAGAGACTGAGAGACCGAGAGGTTTTCAGGCTGGAATGTCCAGGTTCTCATCTCCTCTAGGGTATCCCTCCACTTCCATGGTCATCAAAAAATCTGCAAAAGAAAAACAAGACCATCACTTTACACATCCTATCCAAACCACACACACTGACTTCACTAACGTACACACAAAATGGGCAAAGGTACTGGGGCACATTATTCAAAAAGCTTACTGAACTTGAACATGTAATAGGATCCCATCGTTACAACAAGTCAGTGAGTAAAGTTTCTTCACTCCTAGACATTCCAGAATCGACTGTAAGAGGTATTATTGCAAAGTGGAAGCATTAAGGAACCACAGCAAATCAGCCATGAAGTGGAAGACCATGTAATTTTACACAACACGGTTGTCAAGTGCTGAGGCTTGAATCTATTTCATTTTGCTGCCATCTAGTGGTCATATCAATATTCACGCCAGGAAATAGTAATACAGTGCAGCAAAAGCCTTTTACACTGCTCAAAAAAATGTAATGAAACACCTTCTAATCAGAGTATAGCGAGTCAGTCAAGTCAGTTACATTTCTGGGATATTCTGGGTCAGTTAAGTAGCAGATGGGGTTCTTAATCAGTTTCAGGATGCTTTGGTGTTCATGAACTCAACAGGTGTGCTAGAGGGGCAACAATAAGACGACCCTCGAAACGGGAATGGTTTTACAGGTGGAGACCACTGACTTTTTTCCCCTCCTCATCTTTTCTGACCGTTTTAACTATTTTTGCATTTGGCTAGGGTCAGTTTCACTACTGGTAGCATGAAGCCATACCTGGGTCCTACAGAGGTTGCACAGGTGGTCCAAGTCCTCCAGGATGGCACATCAATACATGTGATTGCCAGAAGGTTAGCTGTGTCTCCCAGCACAGTCTCAAGAGCATGAAGGAGAGTCCAGGAGATGGGCAGTTACTCTAGGTTAGCTGGACAGGGCCATAGAGGGTCCTTAACACATCAGCAGGACCTTTATCTGCTCCTTTGTGCAAGGAGGAACAGGATGAGCACTGCCAGAGCTCTACAGAATGACCTCCAGCAGACTACTGGTTTTAAAGTCTTTGACCAAGCAATCAGAAACAGACTTCATGAGGGTGGTCTGAGGGCCTCATATCCTCTAGTGGGCCCTGTGCTCACTGCCCAGCACCGTGGAGCTTGATTGGCATTTGCTGTAAAATTCTAGAATTGGCAGGTCTGCCACTGGTTCTCTGTGCGTTTCACAGATAAGAGCAGGTTCACCCTGAGCATGTGTGACAGACTTGAAAGGGTCTGGAGAAGCTGTGGAGAACGTTATGCTGTTCATTGTCTGTTCATTGTTGTTTGGTGATGGGTCAGTGATGGTCTGGAGAAACACATCATGGAGGAACGCATGGATCTCTACAGTCTAGGTAAAGACACCCTGACTGCCATTAGGTTTCGGGATGAAATCCTTGGACCCACTGTCAGACCCACGCTTGTGCAGTGGGTCCTGGGTTCCTCCTGGTGCACGAAAATGCCTGGCCTCATATGATGAGAGCATGCATGCAGTTCCTGGTGGATATAGCAATTGATACCACTGACTGGTCCCTATGCTTGCCTGACATAAATCTAATAGAGTACCCCTGGGAGATGATGTTTAATTCAGTTCAGTGTAATTTAATTTTATTTATATAGCACCAATTCACAACAAAAGTCACCACAAGGCCCTTTACACTGTAAAGTAAAGACCCTACAGTATTTGAGAGAAAACCCCAACAATCAGAAGATCCCCTATGAGCATGCACTTGGCGACTGTGGGAAGGGAGAACTCGCTTTTAACAGGAAGAGACCTCTGGCAGAACCAGGTCCAGGGAGGGGCAGCTATCTGGCTTGACCGTTGGGAGTGAGGGGAGAGAGACGAGAGAAAGTAGAGCAAAAAGAGACACAGACTATCAGTCCATCCAGTGCTGCCAGGTTGCACCTCAGACTGTCCAGAAGCACAGTGATGCCCTGGTCCAGATCTGGGAGGAGATCCCCCAGGTCACCACCTGTTGTTTCATCATGAGCATGCCCCAAAGTTGTTAGGCATGCATACACGCACATAGAGGCCATACAAACTGCTGAGTACCAGTTTGAGTTGCTGCACTGAAATTTTGGCAAAACGGACTGGCCTGGCTCATCATTTTTTTACTTTGATTTTCTTGGTGTCTTTGAATTCAGCCCCTCTGTAGGTTGATCATTTTCATTTCCATCAAACAGGTGACATCCTTTCATTCCTAACATTACCCAGTCCATATCAGTGTATGATCTTTTCCCCATTGAGGTCTGATGTGTTTTCAAACTGTTCCTGTAACGTTTTTAAGCAGTGTACCATCATAATGAAAAAATAGAGGCTTTAATGACTTGAAAATTCATATAGCAAATAGCAGTCTCCTTGCAGCTACAACTTCAGCCTACATGTTCCCCCTTGGAGTCCTGGAGACAATTTACATATAATCCTTTAAAATGCTGTTTCAAAAGTCCATCTGCACTGTTTCCAAGACATCTTGGAAGCGTGTCTTTAACTGCTCCTGTATGAGACTGCATTGATAAAAGATAAGCAATGCCCCACTGTGGGATTCTTACATTTTGCCCTCTGTGAAAGTTTTTTTGGCACACAAAAGGAATACATATTTGTTATCCATAGTGTAATATTTCTGTACAAGCAGTATGCCATACACACCACAGGACCCTGGAACTGAATTTGAATAAACCTGGTTAATTTTCACCAGTAGATCTTGGGGGGGCCACAAACAATAACGTCACAACTAATTTCAAGAAAACAAGTGTCAACCCATGTGTGGGTTAGTTTTAGCACCTACAGCAGTCTGGTGCAGTAGAGTATTTCCACTTGCCTTCTGTGTAGTCGATGTCCGGGCGCGTAGAAACGACGGCCCAGGCCAGGCCCACCAACAGCGCCACCACCAAGTTCACCACGACCCACGGGCGCAGGATCTGCTGCTCCGAACCCGGAGGCCTGCAGGAAGTGAGGGGTTAAGCAGCAGCAACCAGTTACTGTCAGTGTATTTATTCATACTTTATATTAGCGAAGTATATTTTAATATAAAAAGATTTTCTGTAAACCATCCTGCATTAGATATTACCTTTGGACATGAGCTCTGATCAGTGTTTAACTTCAACTGCAATATCAAGCTTGGATTTTTGCAAAAATGATTGCTTTCATGTATTTTTCTGTTTGTTTTTCCAAGATGATGCTAAAAAAGGTGACTTATAAAAACGAAAACTACAGTCTTACCAGAGACTCTCGTTGGCAGTGGGATATAGGTTGATGCGATCGCTAGTCATTTGCTGACTGAGGGACAGAATCAGGGCTATAAAATATACTGAACGCACAAACAGAGAACTTGTTTAGATACATGCCTTCACCACTAACATCATCATCATCATCATCATCATTCTGTCACTGTCTTACTTACAGAAAGAAGCCAGAGCAACAGGATCCAGGGTGAGGAAGCCTCTCAGGGCCATGGAGGCCTTGGCCAGATTCACTCTGTAGGTGACACCAAACAAACAAACTGTTACTCCTTTCCTTCTTTTTTCAGTAACTGATTCATCTCTAGTGGCAATTTGGTTTATTTATGAGGCTTTTTTCCAAGCTGCGCTATATGGGCAAAAGTATTGGACCACCTACACTTTATACCTACCGATAATTTTATGACATCCCATTATAAATCCATATGCATTAATGTGGAGTTGGTCCCCTTTTGCAGCCATAACAGCTTCCACTCTTCTGGGAAGGCTTTCTACAAGATTTTGGAGTGTGTCTGTGGGAATGTTTGCCTGTTCAGCCAGAAGAGCATCAGACACTGATGTTGAACAAGAGGACCTGGCTTGAAATCCCCATTCTAGTTCATTTCAAAGGTGCTGGATTTGATTGATTGATTGAGGTCAGGGCTCTGTGTGGTACAGTCAAGTTGTCATCCACCCCAAACTCATCCAGTCATGCCTTCATGCACCTTGCTTTGTCATGCTTAAGCAGAAAAAGGCCTTTTCCAAACCTTTCCCAGTGAGTTGAAAGCAAGCTGAAAGATTAAAATTTCCCTTCCCTGGAACTAAGGGGCCCAGGTCAACCTCAGCATTATCCCCCTCCTACCAAACCTTACAGCTGGCAAACCCAGATTTATCCCTCAGACTTCCAGATAGAGAAGCATGATTCTTTACTCCATGGAACACGTTTCCACTGCTCCAGAGTCTAGTGGCGGAGTGCTTTACACCACCACATTACTGCTTGGTATTGTGCCCAGGCCATGTAAGGTTTGCATGCAGCTGCTTAGGCTGGGAAACCCATGTCATGAAGCTCTCAACACACAGTTTTTGTGCTGATATTAATGCCAGAAGAAGAACTCTGCGGTTATCGAGTCAGCAGAGTTTTGATGGCTTTTACGCACCATGCGCCTCAGCACTCAGCAACCCCGCTCTATAACTTTACGTGGTCTGTCACTTCATGGCTGAGTTGCTGTGGTTCCTAAATGGCTCCACTTTGAAACAGTGTCACTTACTCTTGATAGTGGAATATCTAGGAGGGAAAAAATTCCACTAACTGACTTGTTGCAACAGTGGCGTAATTACAGTATCACAGTTGAATTCAGTGAGCTCTTTAGAGCGACCCATTCTTTCATAAATGTTTGTAAAGGCAGACTGAATTTGTCAGGCGCTTGGTTTAATATGCTTGTGGCAATGGCACAAATCAAATATGTGAATAAGTGATTAATAGGTGAGGCCCGATGCTTTTGTATAGTTTGCATTGAAATACAGGTCCTGCCTGTGTTCATTAAGCCCAGTTTCTTTAATTCTTAGGATTATTTCTCAATGGTGCCTCTTAGCATGTTAAATTAACAGAGTAAAATCAGCAATTTGACATTAAAAATGCATCATTTTAAAACACATGGATTAAATTTCTAAAAATATTTAAAAAAAACTACAACACGTAAACCAAGAAGTCCAAGAATAAAACCTTCTTTTATTCATCTTTATCATGAAACTGATGAAACTACCTAAAGTAGGTAGAGCTCATCATGGAAAATTCTACTTAAAAATGAGAGTGGAGTTACACTGGCAGGATCATGAATTACATAATTATAAAATATCGATTTCAATATGAAAGAAGGCATATTAAAAGTACTATTTGCCCTCCACTGGTGTGCAGTTAACACACGTTGCTACAGATACAGACCTGTCAAATGCAGACACTGTGCTGATGGCCAGCAGCAGGTAGAGCAGAGACTGAGCTGGGTAGGCCAGAGGGTGGTACTGTTGCAACAGGTTAGGGAGCGTGGTCATCTGCTCGCCCGCTAATACATACACAACAATGATGTTCCACACTGCGAAGCCAGCCAGGAAACCATGACAGAATAGACCTATCACCCTGCAGGTGGAGAACACACATTTAACTGGCTTCACACTTACATTACTGGCTGACGAGTCTTTTAGAGATTATCTAAAGGCTGATGCATCTTGTAGTAATGTTGGTTCACTGTGTTACCTGTTTTTTATCATTATATATCCTCCCATTTGTTGATATCGGTACACAAATTTATATTTTGGCAAAAATGAGTCAAACACCTGTAGCTCAAAGATCTATTGATTAAGCACTCAATAAATAGATAAGCATAAAGATGAGACCCAACTCATTTTAGTTATCCCAAAAGTAACACAAAATGCACTTTTTTGAGAAAGTCTGTAACGTCTGCAGCTGTGATTTCAGTTCTGTAAATCAGCTGACCAAACTGCTATTTTTTTAATGGCAAAGACACATCTGGTTTTTTGTTTAAGGTGAGGAAAATGAGGCCTTCTTTAAACTGAAGTCAGACTGGACTTTTCACAGCTCTCCCTACAAGTACAGCATGAGAGATTGTAACTCTTCCGGCTTCTGTACACTCGCTGCAGGTCTGCATCTTATTTGCCTCAGCCAATAAGATGATAATCATTCAGTAATAGATATCCATATCTTTTGTCCCATCAATATTTTTAGTGCTCATATCTAGGATCAGTTTCATGTATTTGTATGACTGAGTTTGTGTTCATTCAGACACAGTTTGATTTGGAATATTTTAAACTGGTATTCAATAGTATGACGTGTTTCTATCACCCTTGGTGTATGAACTACTTTATATCAGATATACAAAATGCATAACAGTTTGAATTTTGAAGCATTTGCTGCAACAGGCTCCTGTTAATGGTGTTAATGTAATTCAATGTGTAGACATGTGTGTATTTGCATGTGTTTGTCTGCAGACCTGAAGCCACTGTGGACCCTTAACGCGACATCTCTGGTGTTCCAGATCTGTCTGGGTTCCATGTAGTCGTCCGTCAACTCAGAGTGTCTGAGATGGTCCACGCGCTCTGCCTGGAAACGCCCTGCACACACACATGCATGTTTCCATCCCTTCAAATGACATTACATTTCTTGGAGACCATAATCCTAATGTCAAAACCCAGCCTTTATCTTAGGATTTAATGATGAACATTATTAGGAATGAAGTGAAATTATTATTATTATTATTATGGTTGCTATTGTTGTTGTTGTTATTAAACCTTAAAAGCTTCAAATGTTGTTCAGTCAAGCTATCTTTGCTTTGACATTTTTGAATTTCTGAACTGGCACTTAGTTCAACCAGGCCTGAGCAAACGCTTGGAAAGTGTCTGAGGAGATTTGTTGGGTCAAACGAGGTCAGCTGCCAGTGACCCATATAGACAAGGCTCCTGATGGATTAAAGAGGCTGCCGGTGCCTCCAGGGATATAGTCTTTCCATTTTTTGTTTAAAACACAGTAGCAATCAAAAATGTGTTTTGTGAAGTAAATATTCTATTTAACTGCTATATTGGAAAGCAAAAAAGTGAATGAATCTTCAGTGGTTATTAATCATGGATTCATTTATAGTATTTAAATAAGGTTCACTAAACAATTTCTTTGAAATCAAATATAATTCATACATCATTAGAAAACTTCTGGTATTATTGTATCTCAGTGTTACATTTTACACAGCTGACCACAAGAAAAGTGAAAAAGTGGTCGGGACTTTCTGGTACTGTGCAAAATTGGTTTCAATCACACCTACAAGACAGATGCTAGTTTGTGTCAGTTGTTGATTTTGAGTCTGAATGAATGCAATTTACATGCTGAGTTCCTCAAGAGTCCGTTCTTGGACCTCTTCTGTTTGCCATCTACATGCTCTTGCTCATATTATAGATTACAATATCTCTGAACATAATTATGCAGATGACACACAACTCAACATATCAGTGTCATCACATGATTACAGTCCCCTTCACTCACTCAAAAAGTACATTGACCAGCAAGTGGATGTACCAGAACATTCCACAGCTGAACTCAGAAAAGACTGAAATAATTGTTTTTGGCCTCAGAGAACAAAGAATAAAAGTGCCCATCTTTTTTGAAAGCATGCTTAAACCTTCAAATGAAGCCTGGTTCTTTGGAGTAATCCTGGATTCTGACCTCAGTTTTGACTGCCACATCTGGACAATCACAAAGTCATCCATCTTAGCCAGTCATCTTAAAAAAGGTTTTCTGTCAAAAACAGTCACTGAAAAACTGGTTCACACACTTATCCTCAGCAGGTTAGACTACTTTAACTAACACTGAAAAAGGTGGAGCACATTACTCCTATCCTCAAGTCACTACACTGGCTTCCTGTGTCTCAAAGAATATATTTTAAAATACTTCTACTAATTTATAAACACACTAAATAGAGTTGGGCCTACCTACATTTCAAATAAAAATAAATTAATTTAAAAAATCACAGCTTTTGATTTTTATTGCCCTCAGTTCTTCTTCTTCATCTTCTTTCGGCTGTCGCCACAGCGGATCATCTGCCTCCATCTCATCCTATCCATCCTGGTCACTCCCAGGGAAAATCTCAACATCTTCAGTTCTGCCACCTCCAGCTCTGCTTCCTGTCTTTTTGTCAGTGCTACCGTCTCCAAACCATATATCATAGCAGGTCTCACTACCCTCCTGTAAACCTTCCCCTTCACTCTTGCTGCTATCCTTCTGTCACAAAGCACCCCTGACACTCGTCTCCACCCACTCCACCCTGCCTGAACTCACTTCTTCACCTCTCTTGTGCTCTGTCCGTTGCTTTGGATGGTTGATCCCAAGTATTTAAACTCATCCACCTTCACCACCTCTCCTCCTCGCATCTTCACCATTC
>VUQH01086320.1:0-10306 GCA_015106775.1 Etroplus canarensis | reverse complement strand
AATGTTAAGTCAACGTAAAGACACAGCGAGAGGTCCTGCAGCGCGATTTGAGCGGCTGGCGCGACGCGTTTTGCGAGCGGCGGCGCGTATCAGGCGGCGCAGTGAAAATGATGCCGCACGGTGCAAATTTTCCAGAGTTGAAAAATCTGAACTTTGGCGAATATTCGCGTCGCGTCAACCAATCAGGAACTCGGCTTTGGTAGTGACATGTTGATGATGTGATCAGCGGGTGGAGTCCTGGAATAGCGCACCTGTAATTGATGTCCTGTCGCGTAATCCGCGGACCAATGCGGGGACAGCAAGTTGTCAAACTGGGCCACAGAGAGACAGAAGTACCGCTGAAAGCGGCCGTCATCCAGACGCAGCTCCTGGAATAGATGGTGAAACTCATCGTACTGGGAGCGTCTCTGAATTATATCGTGAACTCAGACACAGCAATGTGCTTGCCGGCGCCTTTGTAGAGCTCTCCAAAACAAATAAACCCAAGCTACTCTCTCGACATCATCCATGTCTTCCATAATGTAGCAATGAGGCCGATAGGTTGGCGGTAGCTCCTCCCACACGCGAATTCGCGTCAGGTGAATTCGCATGTGGTTTATGAACACACTTTTGGACATGCGAATGGGGCGAATTCGCCGTGCGGCCAAACAGGCAGTGGAGGCGAATTCGCCATGCGAATCGCGTTTGGTGTGAATGTAGCTTCAGGCTATGTATATAGCAGCCGACCAAAATACCCAAAACAATACACAGAGCTTATAGTACCTCAGTGCAACTCAAAATAAAGGGTTGAGATTTATTGAAAAGATTAAATTAAACTTTCCACAACATCTTTATTGAATTCTGCTGTTAGATTATCAGCTAAAGAAGATTAATCGTAAAACCTGCTACTTTACCTGGCAACTGCACACCATGTAAGCTCTGCACTCTTGACAATTCTGCTACAAAGCACATGGTGCAGCCTCTGTTTGCACCTGCCTTGGTGTTTAAATTAACCTGATGCACCAGATGGTTTGTGGCATGGAAGATGTCATCCTTGCAAGCTGTCTGGAAAAACACAGGTACTTGGCAAAAATACTTGGCTGTTCCTTAAAGGTGAAATTTAACCTATCAGAACCATAAACCACCATCAGCAGAGCCGGTTGGTAAATCAGATTTTTGCCCAAGCCAGCCGGGAGAATAACGAAAACATCTTTTTACATTCTTTGCTCTTCTTTCAGTAAAGAAGTAAGCTTCAGCTTTGATATAACTGAGAGTATAGCTGCATCTATGCTAACATCTTAATAAGCTGTCAGTCTTGTGTTCGACTGTCATCACATATAAAACATGTCCTGATTGGTAGTGGTGGTCTGCAGTGTTAACAACTCCTATACTCATCCCCTAACCTACCAACAAATCCTCTGGGGTTTTTTTTGTTTCAGTCAGTTCAATTCAAATCCTAACACCAATCCACAACAGCTACAGAAGAAAATTTAATGGCATTCAGCCATGACGTAAACACTTTCTGTACAGAAGAAAATTGAAGACTTTGTTAAATGTGACAAGTGTCAAGGATTAAAGCCTGTGCTCCTGTTTTTATTGGGTATAAAGTGTAACACAGCAGCAGATCTAGCTAGGAATAACTTCCCTGCTGTCAAACATTTGGGTTGAGTCTGCGTCCTTTAACCTTTGCTTTGAGATGAATTTCCACTTGGGAAGTGTTATTCTTGCAGTAGACTAACAAGTTGTCATCAGCTCAGGTAACACAATCTTCTATGCCTTTCTCCCCTCTCACACACAGTGATAGCAGAGGAGAGAAACTGTCCAAAGTGGCATACACATAGCATACTTCAAATGCTCTCTCACTACTGAAAATGCTGCAGAGCATACAGACAGCTGGCAGTTTAAAGACTGCTTAATGTTCAGTCTGAGTATGAACATCTAGATTGTCACGTGTATTTTCCCTTTGGCTTCTGACTTAGTGAAAGGGGAAACACTGATGTTAGTAGCTGCCTGTGTAGGACGCTGATTGGACCAGTTTACTGTGACACATAGGTTGAATTCTGGCAAAATGGATTCTCTCGTGATGTTGTGAGAATCCATCTGCCTTGCAGGGTAATGGTTACACATCATGTCATTAAGATGTCATCATAAGTCACTGAAGCGAAGCTATCCATTGTGGAGTTGAATGAGAGAACTGCTCTGTTTGTTTGTTCTTGAGTTCACACTTATAGATTGTACCGACATTTTTAAAAATGCATTAAACCATGTTTGTTAAAATATATTTATTTTTTTAGCTGTTAATAAAAAAATATTGCTAGCTCAGTAGGCAGTCCATAATAGTCAAAGAGCGAGTATAAATCCATGTTAACTGGGTCTGCATATATGTCATGTTGATAACTTTAGTGATAAGCTAGATTTCTTCTGGCTGATGTTTGGAGTCATTTTTAAAAGAGGATCCACTTCGACATTTCACTGTTTTTACCCTTCCTATGTCAAAATCAGGATGTGGAAGAACTGGACGGGATGAAGAGGAGTTTAAAATAAAAGTGAAGACACTTAACCAGAAATCAGCCAGATCAGTTCCGGACGAAGACGACTCAAGTCAATAAAAAATTCAGGAATTATATCACTAGTTCTCTTTTGTTTTGAAACTTTATTAATGACCGCTAACAGTAATAGTCCCTCAATGTACTCATTAGTGGCAAATGTTAAGTGCTGTTTACATCTGTCTGTAATGTATAAGTAATGCCTTATATCATTTGATGGTAGCATATGAGCATGCATCTGCCCTTAAGGTCAATAAATAGGAAGAGTCTCATGTTGGTGACACTTTAAGCCAACAGGTATTAATTAGTGCAACTCTGTAGGCTTGCCATAGCATGCAACACACTTTGTAATCTGCACTTCAAAGTTTAAGCTGTTTCTAGATACACTTAAAAGCAAACTTTCTTTAGGCTGTAAATGCTTATATATACCCATTACCACATCCTCCACTCACCTGTTGGCTTTAAGCAGTGTTGCCAGGAGGGGACAATGTTGTCTGCAGCTTTTAGAAACTTTTCATTAAGGGCGCTGTCAGTAGAACATACCTGGTTATGGTCCAAACACAGCAAAATTACATCCATGTGTTAAGTTACGAATTTGCTTGTTAATTGTTTTGTTGTACATTAAATCAGGTAAAACTATCCAACCTGGGAATAGAAATCAAGTTACACCTGTGATCTTAGAAGCTCAGGTCTGCATTTTAAAAAAGAATTTCCCAGTTTGGGATGAATAAAGTACTCTGTCCATCTGTGAGCCACAGCCAGAAAACGGATGACCACAAATGTCAAGTCACAAACCTCAGAGCTGCTTTGTTGACAGCGAAGGGACACTAAACATTTCCGGCACTGACAGCAACCATGAAAATTTTCATGGGCCTGTGAGCAGATTTTCTGGTTCATGTCCTCACAAAGCTCAATTAGATGTAACATTGTGACCTCTCCTTGACTCCTCAGTGAATCCACACCCCCATCCCACTGTCAGAGGAAGAGCTCCTTCCCAGCTGTCTGGATTTCTGGTGTTGAGCTCAGGTAGACATTTGGATCTAAATATACCTTTAGCTGTCTCCTTGTAATTTCTCCAAGGGTCACCACAGCAGATTAATCTGCATTGGTAATTTGGCAGAGGTGTTGCGCTGAATACCTTTCCTGATGCAACCCTCCACAATGAGAGGTGCTTGTGTCCCCATCTGGAATTGAACCAGGGACCTTTCACTTGTAAGGCGAATGTGTAAACCACAACCCTATGGGGGACACTAGATAGACATGTAGATCTAAGAGCATAAAAATAACTTGTATTTCATTTCCAGGTGGGGTTTTGCCTTAAGATTTAATTGATGATTTTTTTTTTTAAATTCTTTATACTATGTAAGAAATTTGCTTTCTTGTGAGTATTAATTATATCAAAGAATGTTTATTGCAGGTGCACTTTTAGAAACATAAAGCCCAGAGGATGTTCCTATCATTAGATTCAGTCACAGACACAACAGGAGGAAGTGGTTTTATATTCTTTAGCAAATGGAACTTCTTTAATCGCCAGTTAACTTCATACTTCTGTCATGGTTTTCATTACAGAATAATTATGCTTCTTTCTATGTGATGTAGAGCTGCAGCCTGGGGTTTTGGTTGTTATGAACTTGTACAGAAACTGTTTAGTGTTAAATAAATGTCACTATAAATGTTGCTTCTGAGTTTTTTGGGTTGTTGACTCTTGTAATATGAAACATCACAACGCTCAAATACTTAAAATCCATAGACCAGCTTCACAAATGTTTTCCAGTCCTCACAAATGCTCTTCTGGATGAATGGGCAAAAATTCCCACAGACACACTTCAAAATCTTGTAGAAAGCCTTCCCAGAAGAGAAGAAGCTGTTAATAGCTGCAGAAAGGTGACTGACTTCGTAATAATGCCTGCGGATTCAGAATAGGGTGTCATACAAACATAAACAACTCTAAAGAGCTCAAAAAGACAGGGCAGGGATTCCCAAAGTGTGAGCTGTGTTTCCCTGTTGGGCCATGAGAGGTTGTTTACAGTAGATGCATTAACTTTTATGTGAAGTTCTGTAAGATTTTGAAAGTAAAGCTCTTAACGCAGAATCGAGGTCAATAAAATCATGAAAACCAAATGAATGAAAACTCAAAGAAAGAACTACTTAATTTTCTGCTTGCAGGATGGTCAGAGTTGTGAGAGTCTGGAAATGCCTGAGACCAAAATAGGATAGGTCCAGCGACGCTGTGCATAGTAAAATATAGAAAACTGCGTAATATTTAATCTGTATAGTCTGAGGATTCTGTGTTTGACAGATGCAGTGAGTTATAGAGTTTTTGGATGAAGCAGGAAAGACTTCCTATGGCAGATCTTCTGTGACAGGCAAACTTACAGGTCAGAGATGTTTAAGTTAGGGGTTGTTAAAAATAAAATGTTGCAAATAAAAATGCCCACATGCGCTTTGAATTGTATTTTGGGGGTCATTTTGAACAATAGTGGCTTCTAGTGGCAGCAATATGTAACTGCCAGGAATATGAAAAAGCATCCACACTTCTGGAAATTTTTGGTTATTAACCTAATCTCTGTCTCAGACATTTTCCAACCAGATGATACATCTCAAGAACACATGACCTCCACTTGAAATCTCATTTAAAATAAAAGAATATATTTTTAATAATATACTACTTTGATAACTACTAATTCTTCTAGTTTTTTGGAATGGAATTAGAGATGTTATCCTTTTTCACTCATCCCAGAAAAACTTTTGTGAATGCCTCAGTCTGAGAACAAATTTAGGTTAAACTGCAGCTTCTGGTTTGCTCTTTAAATATCTTTCTTCTGTGCACTAAGAAGACCTGCTGTCAAACAAGTGTGAAGCATTTTATTGGACAAAGCACAAAAGATTAGGCATCTGATGCACTTTTATTTGGTCTGTAGCTGGTCATGCATCAGGGCAAAGCAGACTGCAGTCTCACTTTGCAAGCTCTTATCTCATGATTTCACACCACTCCATTGTATCTTGCCAATAGTCTGATTCATGATTTACAGGATGTAACATGTATTTACAAAACCAAAGCCATCCATAAGCACTGCCCAGTCTTTTTTGGCTGAGGTATCGCTGTGTGTTTTCCCACGTCTTCAGTCATCCAGCTGTCTGGGGATGAAGAAGATGGCCTTCTGTCCAATGTGGGTTCTTGGACCAAGTTTAGGCTTTCCGTTCTTTTTCAGAGCTACGTACCAGTTCCTGTCCTGATATTTCTGTGGTTGATATGTGTTGTAGTGGTTCTCCTCCAGTTTCTCCAGGAAGTAACATTCATCAGTTACTGCAGGCTGCAAGAGAAATGCAAAAACACTGTAAACAGCAGCTTAGGTGAATTTAGTTTGAGATAAAAACTTTAATAACTGCGTTTTTACATTTTTAAGTCAGAGTTGATGGTGATTTGCATTCAAGTATTTACATACATAGTCATGACAAAAAAAGTTTTGCACAGGACTCTACACAGTCCTGTGAAGACTGTGCAGCCTATAATACAATAGCTTGTAGAATGACCTTTAGGAGCAATAACTCAGGTTGAGGTCTGGACTTTGACTGGGTCATTGCAACACCTTGATTCTTTTCTTGTCCTACCATTCTGTTGCAGATTTGTTGGTGTGCTTGAGATCATTGTCCTGTTGCATGACCCAGTTTCAGCCAAACTTTAGCTGTTGGGCAGATGGACTCTCATTTGACTCTAGAATACTTTAGTATAGAGAGGATTTCATGGTCGACTCAGTGACTGCAAGGTGCCCAGGTCCTGTGGCTGCAAAATCACCCCCTTCATGATTGCATTACAGTTGGTCTGAAGTGTTTGTGGCGATGTTCTCTGTTTTGTTATTGCCAAAATGTGGTTCTGTGCATAATGGCCAAAGATCTCTACTTTGGTCTCATCTGTTCAAATGACATCGTTCCAGAAGTCATGTGGTTTGTTCGGATGCAACTCCATAAACTAGTTATGTGTCAGTACAAAGAGCCGGCACTTTGTACCAGCTCTCTGCTCTACAAGTGTAATATGAGGCAGAATGATATAATATCATTCTGCCTCATATTACTTTAAAAATAATAACAACAGCTCCCGGATGAGAACCAGCTCCCATCGTTCACTTCAAAGTGTTGACTCTTTGTACTGGCTCATTCACAACCGACACATCACTAGGTAACATGAAGCCAAAAGAGCTGGCTCTCTAAAAAGAACTGAAATTCCCAACTATAAACCGAGAGGAAAGAGACTTTCTCCTGGCAAACCTTCCAAACCAGTCATACTTGTTCAGTCTTTTCCTAACTGTACCGTCATGGACTTTAACATTAAACAAGCTGAGGCCTGTAGAGTGAGATGTAACTTGGGGTTTTTGCAGTTTCCCGACGTATTGCACGGTCTGACCTTTGGGGTGAATTTCCTGGGAAGATTACCGCATTGTGTTAAAACACACCTGAGTGCTCCAGATGAGGAAACTGCCAAAACGTCTGCTTTTAAAGAGGCAGGCACACTTGCTGACAATCAGCAATTAAGTGCATTTGATTAGCAGCACCTGGCTGCTACTTAGCCGCCTAATTCCTATAGAAGCAGTAAGAGTTAGGTTTTCACAGGATTCTATGCAGTCCTGTGAAAACCTTTCTTTTCACATCACTTTGGCTGCATGATAAGAGCCACATCACATTCCACTTTGGTTCAATAAAGCCAACAATATGAATCATCACAGACTTCATATCAAGACTTAAAAAATAGACCTAATTTCTTTCAGACTGTGCTGGCATGGCTGTGAAGAATTACATTGACTCCTGTGCAGAGGGACATTGTCCTGATGTGAAAGTGTATCATATTCAAGACATGGTTACTTATTGCAGTAAAATTTGATGACTGTCAATGATAAAAGTAATTTGATAATTTACAGACTAACAGAGAGCAGTCCTCCCCCTCGGTAATTCAAGTAGATCTTATAATGATGAATAATTAACTTTATGGTTTGTTGTTGCATTAATGTACTGCACTGTCACCTAGGTTCACTCACTGTGGCTGTTATGTTCATATGGTTGTTGTTTATTTACTATTTTGCATGTCTTGTGCAAAATATTCAATATAAATGTTTGAAAAATGATGGATACTCACTGAACTGTACAAACAGCCTTCCCCACTCATGGCTAAATATCTGCTGGCTTCAGTTCCTTGAATGACCACGACGCCTCTGGCCACAGCTTTGAGCTTTAAAACAGCTGAAAGAATAAAAAGCTCAAGTCAAAACCTGAAATTCACCTACAGTCAGCTTGAACTAGAACACTCAATAAATGATGGCTTTCTGATAAGTCACATAAATATGTTTTCCTCAAGGCTTCAGCGTAAAGGTCAGTCTGCATCATCTGAAACAGATTCAGGTATGAAATATCAAAAGCAGAGCTGTTTATACATTTCATTTCTTTTTAGTTTGACATCAAAGCTCCAGAAAATAAAACTTTAAAGGGTTCAGAAGCAGGAGGACTAAAGTGAATCTATTTCTTTAAACCTGTTAATTAGATTTTTTTTTTTAAATCAGGGGGCAGAGGGCCTATCTTATCCTGTTTTCCTTTCAAGGGCAGAAACATGGGTTTCAAAGAAGCCTCTGCAGCAAACGGAATATTATATCATCCTGCTGTTAAACTTGACTTTTGAAGTAAACAGGTCTCTTCTACTTGTGCATGTTTGTCCGTGCACACACAGTCAATAAATGGACCTAGATTCATAAATACATGTAAACAGACAGGGGCAGAGCTGTGGTATCCACATGGTGTTTTAACCCGACACACCCGCAGCAGTGGAAGTGAACGCGTCATGCTGCAGGCCGGACCTGCATGTTAGAATGCGCTGTGAGCTGCAGCCTTACGTACTGTGAGCGTCCCTCTCATCCCTCTGGCCCTGCACCGTCCCATCGGGGAGGATCTGGAGGTGATGTCCGCCATTCATGCAGTACAGCCGAGTCAGTCGCCGGTAGTCCCTCTGGAGCAGCGGGCCGCTGTCCCCCGCCGTCTGATCCTCCACCGCGTCTCCATCCGCCATCCTGTTAGGGAAATTCAAGGGAGAGGGGGGGGGGGGGCTTTGCAATGGCTTTGCAGTGGGCCCTCTCCCCTGCAGCGGTCAGGTGTTTGTGTGCTCGTGAGCGAGCGCAGAGACCACACAGGCAGCTGGATGCGCGCTCCCGACTCCTGGCCTCAAACTTCAGCTGGGGTGATGTACAGTATGGACTGACATCTATGCCCATTAAAATACTTAAGTTCACCGAGTTAGTTTCTGCTTTGTTTACTTATTTATTTATCAGGTAACCACGCCATTATTCACATTTGTATTTTTACCCCCCTCAGAATACTTTATTAATCCCAGGGGGGAAAATGTATTGTTTTTACAGCCATATATAAAGAAATTTGAAAGGTAAAAAATATGATAAAAATGAATAAATAAACCCATCTGTATTAATTGCCATATGTAGCATAAATAACTCTATAGGGGCAGAGGCTGTATTTCTGCCTCGGAACAGTTTTGCTACCCCTTCCCGTCCTATTTACTCTGTGAAGAGACTGGGACATATTCATGTCCTGTCTTGTTTCGGTGTAAGGGGCTGGTTTTCCGTATTTCTGGACCTTGGTTTGCTTCCCTATTTCATTTCATCTCACCTCCTGTGTTGACTACTTCAGTTCTACCACTCTGAAGGATACAGGTCAAAAACATGCCACAGGACATGGCCGCCTGACAGTACAGGATCCTGAAATTGGTGGTAATGCATCAAGAGGCTGATCTATCAGCAGCTGTAAAATGCTGGGGTAGCTGCACTGCCATGGACATGCATGGGTGGCGGTCTATGCATCTATTTCTAGTTGCTTTCCCAAGGCCATCAGGGTGCCTCCGTTGTTGCAGCTGAGGGTTCGTTTGTTCTGTAGATGTCTACCTCGGGGTGCTGAACTAGTTTTGGAGGTTACAGTAAACCTAGGTTCCTTTTCCTTCTTCTCTTGTCAAAATGCCCGTTCAAATAAACAATTCATGCAGTAATCCTGCATCCAAAAAACTGCCAACTAGGGTTACTAAATCTAAAGCCCTAACCATTTGCTTCTCTAATGTAAGACGCATTAGAGGAAATTTCACTGCAATCCAATCATTTCTGCAGTTGAACTCCCCGGACCTCCTTGCTCTCTGTGAGTCATGCCTGGATGATACGACTATTTCTACTTCACTGACAGTGCCTGGCTACACTCTTCACAGACTGGATGCTCCACCTTGTCACGGTCTTTGTGTTTTTGCCAGAGCAACCTTACCCCTTAGTCAAGAGATCTCTCTTGAGGACATCACACATGAATACATGTGCTTTCGCCTTGCACTTCTTCATTCTACCATATTTCTCTATTTTTTGTATCGGTCACCATCATCGCAAAGCTGTATCATTTTTGATGCAATATCAGACAGCATTGACTCGGCACTCTCTCGACATCCTACCGCAGAAGTAATGGTCTTTGGCGACTTCAATGTCCATCACAAAGAGTGGCTGCTTCATTCTCATCCTACAGATACTTCCAGAATCAGCGCTTTTAACTTTGCTGTGTCTCACAACCTTACTCAAGTTATTTCTGCACCCACTCACATTCAGGATCGTGCTACCGATAACAAGTATCTCTTAGACCTGTTTCTCTCTTCAAACCGCAACAATTATACATTTAAGATTCTGCCTCCATTGGGAAATTCAGATCATGTCAACATTGAAATTCAGGTTACTTGCACCTCACCACCAACTAGTTCTCATCCA
>VUQH01086318.1:0-16735 GCA_015106775.1 Etroplus canarensis | reverse complement strand
TTCCCAGCCTGGTGCAGGCCTACAATTTTGTTTCTGGTGTCCTTTGACAGCTCTTTGGTCTTGGCCATAGTGGAGTTTGGAGTGTGACTGTTTGAGGTTGTGGACAGGTGTCTTTTATACTGATGACGAGTTCAAACAGGTGCCATTAATACAGGTAACGAGTGGAGGACAGAGGATCCTCTTAAAGAAGAAGTTACAGGTCTGTGAGAGGCAGAAATCTTGCTTGTTTGTAGGTGACCAAATACTTATTTTACTGAGGAATTTACCAATTAATTCATTAAAAATCCTACAATGTGATTTTCTGGATTTTTTTTCTTATTTTGTCTCTCATAGTTGAAGTGTACCTATGATGAAAATTACAGGCCTCTCTCATCTTTTTAAGTGGGAGAACTTGCACAGTTGGTGGCTGACTAAATACTTTTTTGCCCCACTGTAACTGTGGAGAAAATGTTGCTTAGCATGCCAGTTCAGGCTAACTGGCACAAAAAATGGTTACACAGTTCCAGTTGTATTTGCTGATTGTATGGAAAGAGCAGAGTATGTTAATTAAAGGTCAATATTTTAATTTAAACATGGAAAACAAAACACCTCTGGCCCAGGTCTGCCTAAATGTAATAATTGATTCGTTCTGCCATTGTGTTTTGCTTACAAACTTTGTAATGTGACATACACACATGGCCAGCTTCGCTAAAAGTTGGCGGCTTCACTTACTGGCCCAAGGGTTCCTGAATCATTTATTGTGGGGGCAACATCTTTCTCTGTGTTGACAAGCGGCTGCATGTTTATCCCTAAACTGTATATAATGAATTGTTGAAACTCACACATTATTTATGAGGTTGTGCCGAGTGGAATTGTGATTTATTGTTTATGTGCATTTGTTCAGCCACTGACTTCACCCTGAAGCCCTCTGACTGCCCAGACACCGAGTTCCCAGTCAGGATAGCCGACAGCGACAGAGGCTGCCTGTGGTACAAGAAAGACAACAAATTCAAAATCCCAAAAGGTAGACTGTGTTAGTGTATATACTTGGACTGTGTGCATCAATTAGCATGCAAGATGTAATTAGAAAGACATTTAATATCATTAGGGAGCACTTGACACCTGTTTGTTTTCTCTCCTGCTGCAGCCTACATCAGATTCCACATAATCTCTCCAGTAATCCAGCAATCCGCTAAGAAGTGAGTTCAAACCCAGATAAGAGTTTGTAATAAGTATTTTTTTCTGCTATGGCCTTTGTTCATATCGGTTTGCTATTTTTCCCATCCCTTTATTTTTTTTTTATCTGTTCTTTGCATCTACTTATATCCCTTTGCCTTTTTTTTACCCATCCTGCTTTTATCCTTCTTGTGTCCTCCCACTGTCTTCTTCCATTTCGTCTTGCCTGTCTATTTTGCTGTCTGTTTTTTGCTCTCTGTTGTCCATTTAATCCTTCTTACCTCCTTCTGTACTACATCACCCTCCCACTTTTAATTTCACTTTTCTTTTATCCTCTTCATCTTTCTCCTTCCTCTTGCACTCCAGTGTGGTCTTGTTTGACCTTTTGGTAAACATCCTTGGCCACAACCTGGCAGAGCCGGCCTATGAGGCTGAAGTAGCCCAGTTGGAGTATAAACTGCTGGCTGGTGAGCATGGCCTGGTCATCAAAGTTAAAGGATTCAACCACAAACTTCCTGTGAGTAAGCAAATACACACACACACACACACACACACACACACACACACACACAACTATACAGTAAGGTAGATAAGGTTTTGGACAATGAAACAATTTTCTCTAATGTTGCCTCTATACACGGCCACAGTGGATTTTTAAATTAAAAAAAAATCAAGGGGTGATTGAAATGCAGTCTTTCAGCTTTAGTTCAGTGGGCTTGACAAAAGTATTGCATCAACTGTTTAGGAATTACAGCCATTTTTATACATAGTACCCCAGTTTGAGAGGCTCCAAAGTAATGGGACAAGCTAACAATTTTAAATATAAGGATTGTTTGTAACACTTGAATGAAAATCTTTTGCTGATAAGTCTGGAACCCATAGACATGAACAAATGCTGTGTTTCATGCTTTGAAATGCTCTGCCAGGCCTTTACTGCAGCCACCTTTAGTTGCTGCTTGTCCGTGGGATTCTCTGCCTTCAGTTTTTTTCTTCAGTAATTAAAAAGCTGCTCCATTGGGATGAGATCAAGTGACCGACTTGGCCACTGAAGAATATCCCATTTCTTTGCCTTGAGAAATTCTTAGGTTGCTTTTGCATTATGCTGTGGATCATTATCCATTTGCACTGTACCATCCAATAAGTTTTGCAGCATTTGTTTGAGTGTGAGCAGAGAGCATAGCCCTGTAAACTTCAGAATTCATCCTGCTACATCAATCAGCAGTCATATAATCAATAAACACTGGCAACCCGGTTCCACGGGTAGCCATGCATGCCCCTGCCATAACATGATATGGTATGCTTTGGATCATGAGCAATTCTATTCTTTCTACATACTTTTCTCTTCCCATCATTCTTGTAAAAGGTAATCTTTGTTTCATCTGTGAAAAGATTTTTTTTTTCAGAACGGGGAAGTCTCTTTTAGATGTTTTCTGGAGAAGTCTAATCTGACCTTCCTGTCCTTGGCTATAACCAGTGGTTTACACTTTGTTGTAAACCCTCTGCATTTGCATTCATGAAGGCATCTCTTGATTGTAGACTTTGCCAATGATGACTAGATGCTGTGAAGAGGGTTCTCTCATCCAAGAAAATAAATAATAATTCTGCCATAATCCTCTAGAGTTGTCTTCTGTGGTCTTTAGGTCTTTGGTGTGGGCCAGTACATTCCTTCTTTTTAAGAATGTTCCAGATTGTTGCTTTGACTGCTCTCAAAAATGTTGATATTTCTCTAATAGATTTATTTTGGATTTTTAAATTAATAATGGTCTCCTTCACTTTAATCAATATCTCACTGGAATTCCAGTGAAAGGATACCAAATGCAAGTTCAGTACTTGGAATCAGCTCAAAATATTTTGGCTGCTTAGCTTTTCATAAAATAATGAAGGAACAAGCCTCACCTGGCCATGAAAATGCCTACCAGTCAACTGTCCAATTACTTTTGAGCCTCTGAAATTGGGGCACTTTGTCTGAAAACAGTTACAATACTTTTGTCAAACCCTTTGAATTAAGGCTGGAAGTCTGCACTTTAATCACATCTTGATTCATTTTAAAATTCACTGTGGAGATGTGCAAAGGCAAAATAGAGAGAAATGTGTCACCATCCAAAAATCTGTGGACCTAAATTTATGTGTAATAGGAGTGCATACGTTAAGCCACACACTGAATAATAACGAAACGTCTGTAATGTATGGTCTATTTGTTGAACACATGTCTCTCTGTAGTTGCTGTTTCACCTGATCATTGACCACCTAGCTGATTTCTCAGCCTCTCCTGATGTCTTCAGCATGTTTGCAGAGCAGCTCAAAAAAACCTACTTCAACATCCTCATTAAACCTGAAAAACTTGGCAAGTACGTTGTTGACTCTGTTTTTTTTCCTTCTCTGTGTGAGTCATTATCAAGTCTATGTTGCCTTCTAGTGGTGAAATGTGTGACAGCCCTGAATAGAAAAGCTTCCAGTATTCACTGTCCCCTTTTTTTTCTTCTTGCTTGCTTCCATTTTCCACTTCAGGGATGTGCGCTTGTTGATCTTGGAGCACTCTCGTTGGTCCATGGTGGAGAAATATCAGGCACTGACAGCCGGTTTGACCATCGAAGAGCTGATGGCGTTCAGCTGGAGCTTCAGGGCTGAGCTCTACGCCGAGGGACTGGTGCAAGGGAACTTCAGCAGTGCAGTGAGTGGACAGCAGTCAGTACACAGACAAGCAGATTGATTGGCAATAATATTAGCTGATTAGAGTGAATCAGTCAATGTTTTTGTCTACACTTGTGTCAGTTTCTTCTGGGTGTACTTGACTTTGCCCTCGTGTTTGGCTGATTGCCTCTTCTCACTCTCTTTCTCGCTTATCTCTCACTATTCATTACCCTTTATTGTATTTCCTCCGCAGGAGTCTGTGCAGTTTCTGCAATATGTCACAGAGTAAGTCAGTTATTACACTGAATGCACTCCCTAATGAGAACACCAATACTATACAATCAAATAGATTTGTTTGCCATAATACAGTGTGATTCGCATAAGCTTTGGTTGTTTAGTCCATGATTCCTCTTTCACCTTCTTCACTTTTTTTTTCATTTAATCCGTTCTTTAAAACTTTCTCCCTTATCTTTCTCCCTCTCCTCTCTACCTTCATACTCATTTACTCTCCTTTCTCCTATGTCGATTTTGGCAGTAAGTTGCAGTTCTCCAAGCTGACATCAGAGGTGCCGGTGATGTTCAGAGTGGTTGAGCTTCCGCCAGAGCACCACATCTGTAAAGTCAAATCTCTGAATAAAGGAGATGCCAACTCTGAGGTCACTGTTTACTATCAGGTACACACATACACATACACATGCACACAAGGACATGAAATCTTTCATTGTAACAGTGAAGCGCCCTCTTATTTTGAGAACTAATTCCATTTTCTTTCTCTCTGCTTTTTTCAGTCTGGCCCCAAGGATTTAAGGGAGCACACACTGATGGAACTGTTGGTGGTGAATATAACAATACAATGCCTCTCTTTCTCCATGCACACCCTCTTTGATCTTGTCATCCCTCAACCTTTGACTGACTTGTTTTTTTCAGATGCACATGGAGGAACCCTGCTTTGATTTCCTCAGGACCAAAGAGACTCTGGGGTGAGTTTCCATAGCTTCCCTTGGTATTGTTATATTTATTTAAACATTTCTGACACAAAGTGAAACAGTGAGTGTTTCCATGTAGAGTTACACACTAATGTCTTTTTAAATGTGTATATATCTAGAAATCTGCATTTTATTTGATTTATTATTGCATATTATATGTCTTGAATGTGCTGCATAAGGAAATACAGGTCTTTTCAAAGTTGCTTTTTAATATAAGTTCTCGCTCACTCTTTTTAAAAATCTTTTGCCATTTTGAGGTTATTGAAGTTATTTTATGTGAAAATCAAAGATATGGATAGAAATGCGCCTTCTGCTTCCACCTAGATGTCTCTGTCTTTATTGCGTTTTATTACTT
This sequence comes from Etroplus canarensis, assembly GCA_015106775.1. NCBI lineage: Eukaryota > Metazoa > Chordata > Actinopteri > Cichliformes > Cichlidae > Etroplus > Etroplus canarensis. Next base: position 11,608 of record VUQH01086318.1, on the reverse strand, counting down.
TGCCTTCTAGAAAGAACAAGTCCGTGCCGACCTTGTTAAAAGACTGGCAAATTTCTGTTTGGAGTGTCTGAAAAGTGGGAGCTAGAAATATTTAAACCTGCACCAAGCTGCTCCAGTTCTGCTAGGACAGTGCTTTTCATATTCAAATTCAGTTTTCATACTTTCTAGCCAGATTTTATTACAGAATGCAAAGCAGATGTAATGCACTTTTTCATCACCTTATTTTGCCTGTACTTTCTCTAATCCTAATGCCTTCTTTGTGTCTCCCTCTGCAGATACCATGTCTACCCCACCTGCAGAAACACCTCAGGCGTTCTGGGTTTCTCTGTCACAGTGGAAACACAAGCCACCAAGTTCAAGTGAGTCTGCAACACAATCGAAACCTTTAATTTGCCCAAAGCAAGATACGATTTATCTTAACACCTTTCCCAAAACCAAGGCAAATCTATCTTACTGTTCACCCAAACCCAGGCTGCAATTTATCCATGTGGCCATGAAAAGAGAAGCAGGTGGAACTGATAAATGACTAAAGGAATCAAATACATTCCATAGCCTATAATATATCTCTTACCTCTCATCTCTCTCAGCACCGAGCTGGTGGAGTTAAAGATTGAAGAGTTCTTGGTTTCATTTGGGGAGAAGCTCAATGCATTGACTGAGGAAGCCTTCAATACTCAGGTCTGTGCATGCAATTTTGTGTGTTTGTGAGTTTCCCGTTGTTATGAAAAACTTACAGCAAATGATACTTAACCTAAATTTTTATAAATGTCAGAAGTGATCATTTAAATCTGCTGTTGCACAGATGTAGAAGTGTTTAAAAACCCTGTGTACTGTATTTGTTTTCTGCAGGTGACTGCTTTAGTGAAACTCAAAGAGTGTGAGGACACGCACCTCGGGGAGGAGGTGGACAGGAACTGGGCCGAGGTGGTTACACAGCAGTATGTGTTTGACAGGCTCAACAGAGAGGTGAGGGCAACACAGCATTAAAAGTACCAGCTCTAATGTTGTGGAAGCCGTCCTTGTGCTGCCAAAACATTTTTGAACTGTTGAGGCATGGACCTCGATGACACTAGGATGTTGACAGCAGATACTTTGGTTCTGTGGTTTGTGGGTTGGAACCTATGTGGTTTGATCATGTTCTGATGCATTCCAGGGGTGTTTGAACTGGCATCCACATAAATGCTGGGAGAGAAGGTTTCACTGCAGAACACTGCATTGTGACAGAATGATCAGTGCTATTCACTTCAACTGTGAATCTATTTTCTCTTGAATAGGAGTTTGTTCTCAGATTATATTGTTTAGTTCAACTGACTTACTTTCCAGAGTTTTCCCCAACTTTTCATCTATACTTCACTTCCAGAAAACAAAGTACACCCAACAGTAGTTTTAAGGATCATTCTTGTTTAATACTGGGTACATATACACCAAATTACACACCCTTTTTGTTTCTTCTTAATTTCTTTTTCGCCTTTTTAACAAATATTCTGAGAACGAAAAGTGCAAACATGCATAGACTGTACTTATATATGAACTGAGCACCTCAGATCATCTCAGTTAATGTATTTTAATAAAATAGTAGTATTAGTAAATGTGAAAGCAAAGTATACCAGAATAAAAATGGAAACAATGAGTTAGATGAACTGAAGGAATAACAGTTGTTATCAAGAATGTTCATCTGACATGATGGCTACTGTAGCACTTTCTGAAAGTTCAGTAGCTGAGGCCTTTGTTTTTAGGTTCTCTGACAGACATTGCCAAAGGCAAATTCACAGAAAACTATGGAAATTTATTAGAGTACTTGTTTTATTTGTACCAGATTTAAGCTGTCCACTGTTGCAAAACAAATTGCATCATTGTGGACTGGTAACTTGACTGATTGATACTGTCAACATTGTTAACTCTTTTAAATTTTGTAAGAAAATGTTATTTATCTCCTTGAAAGCATGCTTGGCTCTAGCATTGAAAGTCAAACTGTTCTATTTTTAGTGAATATCTGTGGTCTTATCATTGATTTTGTGTGTTTAGATTGAGGCTCTGAAACAAATGACCAGAGCTGAACTTGTCTCCTGGTTCAAAGAACACCGTGGACAAAGCAGCCGAAAACTGAGTGTGCATGTACGCAATGTTTTTATTTTTATTTTTCATGGATCTTTTACTTTTGTGTGTATTTTGAAGAAGTTATATAACTGCCCTCATTTCACCTCTGTCTCCTTAAGGTGGTGGGATTTGGTGCTGAAGAAAATGATGAGGAGGCTAGTGGTGAAAAGCAAGAAGGTGGCAAAGAGAAGGATTTAAATTGCTCAACCTATGGCGAGGTGTCTAAGCTTACTTTCCTTCCTGCCTCACCCAGAATGGTGGGTGCCATAACCATCACGGACATTCCTGCTTTCACTAAAGGACTGCCACTCTTTCCCTACCACAAGATACTTAAATAACTTTTGCTCAGACTGTGAGACAGACTGAGGTCTGAGAGTCGCCTCATACTCAGCCTTGTTCAGGGACTCTGCATCATTAAAGATGCAGGAACTTAATATGAGGTGAAGGAAGGTTGAAAAAGCCTTGGCTTCTTTCTGGACCTGGAATTTGTCTCTGGGGCCCAGCTGTAGGTTTTCCCCACACTGTGTGCATAAGCAAAAAGCCTGAGCGTGATGATAGAGTTTTCTCTGAGCTAAGTGATAGTCTATTCTGCTTTCTGACATTCAATTATTTTATATCCTCGGCAACCGCGAGAGACTGAAAATCTTTGAATCAAATTCTCATTTATTTGGTTCTCTGACTCTGCTCCTATTACAACAGTGAAAATCTGTATTTTCCGCTGTCTGCGTTGGGAGTCCAGACTCAGTTTAATACCATTTAAAAACACAAATCGACTGTGAAAACGGCAGGAATGCTTTGAACTCCAGATATGTGAATTTGAGTGACTGTGTGCTGGATTTTTAAGGTCTGGTGTGTGCTGTGGTTATTCGGTGACCTGGATCGTGACGTGCGCTGAAACTGTGTAGAGAAATAAATCATCATCAGTTGTTGTTTAGTGAGTGAATGAAGCCATTTAAATCATCTTCACCGTAAAGGTACACTGAAACTTCAGGTTATTTTAACTCTATAGGAGACATTCTTTACCAGCTCATATTAAATGTGAAAGGAATTTTGACATTCTGTTTATTATTTCTTTTGGAATCTAAATGCTTTCCCATTAAACAACATAGACAGCACAGACAGAGGAGTAGTTGCTAGAATCAACTCTGACACACACTGAGGTCATTTCAAAGTCAGACATGTTTGCATGTTTGCTGGTGACTCAATGCGATGACATTTCTACAACTTTAAATTATATGAAAATTATACATTACTCACAGACTCTCTGCCTGACCCCTGAAGAAGAGGCTGCCGCAGGTGATGTTGTGTTGGTCTTGTGCTTGGTGACATTTTGCATTATTGAATGTAATTTTTTTTTAAAAATCTGGAGCCCAGCTCAGCAGAGCATGTTAACAGAATTGGTTAATATGCACTCGGGGACTTGTCATACTGCAGCAGACCCTTTACCCGCAGCAGCTCAACCCATGATAGTAACTGTTCGATGCAAAACATCTTGTTAGCTTGAAAAGGAAAAGCTTTGTGTGTGTCCACAGGGCTGAAGACTATATAAGCCAAAAATACACACAGACTACTTCATTATATACCCCATGCTAGTACTGTGCTGGACCCCTTTTACCATCAGAACTGCTTTAATTCTTCAGGCCATAGATTTAACAAGGCGCTGGAAACATTGCTCAGAGATTTTGGTCCATATTGACATGTTGACATTATGCAGTTGCTGCTGATTTCTCGTCTGGAAATCCATGTAAATGTCCTTTTCCACCACATCCCAAAATGTCTCTATTGGATTGAAGTCTGGTGACTGTGGAGGCCATTTGATTACAGAGAACTCATTGCCATGTTCAAGGAATCAGTTTGTGATGTTTAGAGTTTTGTGTCATGGCACATTATCCTGCTGGAGACAGCAATCTGAATATGGGTACACTGTGGTCATAAAGGGATAGTCAGCAACAATACTCAGGTAGGCTGTGGCATTTAAGCGATGCTCAGTTGGTACTGAGACCCAACATACTCCCAACAAAAATATTCCCCATATTACACCAGCACTACCAGTCTGTGCCGTTGATCCTGTTGCGCCATGCGTATTTTTATGTTGTTTACACCAATTTCTGCCTCTACCATTTGAGAGTTGCAGCAGAGACTGAGACTCAGACCAGGCAACATTTTCCGTTCATCTATTGAAAACTTTTGATGATCCCATGTGAATTGTAGCCTCAGTTTCCTGTTCTTAGTTGACAGTAGAGGCACCTGGTGTGGTCTTCTGCTGCTGTAGCTGCTTGAACGTTTGACATGCTGTGTTTTCAGAGATGCAGTTCTGCATACCTTGGTTGTATCTAGTGGTTATTTGAGTTACTGTTGCCTTCCTGTCAGCTCAAAGCAATCTGTTTGGACTATTCTCGGTAAATCTCTGTTAATCCTAGAGATTTACAGAGAATGGTGTATGTGTCAATATCCAAACACAATTGTTGAACTTTTTATTACCAAACTAAAAGAATCACAGTGTTCCTGTAGCAGACACTATGGTTCTGGTTTCGGGCTTTCCAACATACTCTTCTAGTTTCCAGAGGAACTGGATAGGGTTAGGGGTCACAAGAGGCCACTGAAAGATGAAAAAATACTATTTTAAATATTGTAAGATGCAATGTTAAACCTGCAATCTTTCCACTTTTTAAGCTGGGAATGTACTGGTGTTTATATTGAACTATTGAAGAATATGAACATGATTCATTGAGGTACATAATTTGAATAATTGTGAATTAGCACATGCTCATTGAGTCACAAAAATTATAAATTATTTGGCAGTTACACTCTGACGCAGCAACATGGCAGAGAGGAGTCCAGCAATGGTAGCAAGACACTGGTGGTGGACATGAAGCCTGGAGAAGATTTGGAAGAGGATCTGGGTGACCAGGATGAGGTGGAGATGAGGAGGAGGCTGGGCCCACAAATGAGTCTGTAAGCCAAAATTAGAGAAGAGCAGTAAGATTTGAAGCATATGGAGCAGAGGCTGATTGGCTTGTGGAAGGTGTGCAGGAAAATGATTGGGTCAGAGCTGTAATGAGAGAATAGGCTTTGGCAGTGCAGGAGATGAAAGCAATAGACTGGCAGCCCAGGAATACAAGCAGATGAGTAAATACGGGTCTTCCTCACTGAACTTACGCCTCACTTTCATTTATACAGTACTTTACCAAACACACCATAAATGACTGGAACTACAAACAAGCTGTAAACAACAACACAACCAGAAAATTATCAGAATACTTTATTAATCCCAGGGGGGAAATTACTCACATTACAGGCACTCCATTTAGTATACATATGAGATTGCATAGTTATTACACAGTTATTATTGCAAATCTTATTTACACGGTAAGATAAACATCAATGAAATATCAGTCATTTAGACTCAGCTTTATGATCACCTGGTGAGGGAGACTCCAACATAGATTATCCTTTTATAAGTTTTGTTTTCCACTAACACTTAAGGTATATGTGGCATTTTAGCTAAATGACTAGATGACTGTATGCCACAGTAAGTTTGTAAAGGTTTTTCTTTTTTTTAAAAATCAATAGTAGTGTGAATGAACGGTAAATAATGTTGCCATCTATATATGTGTGTGTGTGTGTGTATATGTATTCATATGTGTGTGTGTGTGTGTGTGTGTGTGTGTGTTAATGAAGGCGATTACACTTGTATTTGCTCTCCAGAGGCTTGTTTTGAGCCAGGAAAAGCCTTGATTTAATACAGATTCAGATTATAACACATATTTATACAAACTATAATCAACATATTATGTATTAGAATGGATAAACATGATAAAATAAGACTTAGTTCATCTCAAGATGGAAATTCTCAATAGCTGCATAAATACAGGTTACAGAAATGTTCACATAAATGCATCAATAGTTATAATGCAATATTAAAACATAAATTATTCCTAAAAAATGAATTTCTAATAACATAATACTTATGATGCACTACATTATGCTGTGACTATGTCCGTGCAAGACTACAGTGTGTTTTGACAATAGTGAAAAAATCAGAAGAAAATTGAAGCCCAGTTAAAATTTAATCACATCTACCTGTGGGAAAAGTCATGTTTCTACATTGCTTTTAATGATACAATGTGGAATCATTTAACCTTACTGGATATATGGCATCAGCATGCTCTATTCTACAGCCCCACAGAGCATTGCTGGTGGTGACAAACACTTCTAATTAGCTTTCACTGTATTAGTTTGAGCTGCGCCTCAGCGGTGGATCAGCTGTATTAATCTCCTCTTTGGAGAATACAGGATATTAACAACTGGATACTTGTCTTACATAACACCAAACCAAAGATCCACAGCTTTGAAGGGAAAAATGGAAAAAAAGAACATTTTAAATATGAACTAATAAGAACAACCACCAGCTCCAGGAAAACTGCAGTCCTCTTTGTAGTAGTGCTACAGGCCTAGCTCTCCCAAACTGTGTACTACACCCCAAAAACATCTTTAAGGTTGAAGGACTTTAAAATCTAGTTTCACACTCTGCTTACTCACCCTCCAGTATTTCACATAAAGGTTTATTGATGTCTCAATCTGGTGAGCTCAGAGGCCACTGAAGGCGCTTGAGTTTATTTAGGTGTTAAAAAACATGTGTGAAGGCTATTTGGCCTTTGGAAGAGTGATGAATGTAAGCACTCATTTAAAGTGGGGAAAACGGCACCAGACTCTCAGCTTAACATATTCACTGTTTATCTCAGAGTCTCAGCTTTTTTTCCTGAGACATTCCAGTTTTGTTCTCCTACTAGGAATGTATGATATATAAGAGGGTTATTAAAATTAATAAGCTTGTCGTTTTACTAGCATAACAAACACTGTGACTATATTTTTCTCTGACATAAATGGGTTGCAACACATCAGTTTTCCTTTCTTCGGCAAGATTTTAAAATGTATGTTGTGCTACTTACTGATATTTGTTGTGTTTTCTGCATTTACAAAATATCTACAGATAAATTAATGACTCTCTGGCCTGATTGTATTCATGCTGCAAACTTTATTCCTCAATTATGATTTATTGCTCTGAGCTGATTTTTTTTTTTTTTCAGTTATTCATATCATTATTTAGATTTGACCAATATGAGATTCCAGCACTCCTGAACTAACCCATATGTGCAAAAGAACAACAAAGATGACACATGAAAATGCTGTTGTACAGAAGTAGGGAGGCCACTAAAGTCAATTTTTATAGTTCCATCAGTAGAAACCAGCAAATTTCTGAGTGAATTATAATTATAAGTTCATACGTGCGGAGTAGTTGGTTCAGGACATGAACAGCCTCACTGACACAGATTTCATATCAAATTTGAGGATGTGAAAGACCACTTTTCACATTTGTAAGCACGTTGCCACAAAATTTGCACTTTGGTTAGGCAAGTGACATTAAAGTACCATTTCTGTTTTTTCAGACTAAGGTCACAGTGCAAAAATGATAGGTCTGTAACTGTTTCAGGACCACATACGGAAGTGGACCCCATGAGAGTAGAAAAAGATCAGATTCAATGTGATTTTTGCTGTTTACACAGTCATAAAACAAAATTAGATTTTGGCTGCTTTTTCCTGCTGTTTAGCCTTTTAGAACATTTTACAGCAAGCTAATATTTAATAAATTTTAGTCCATGTACAAGATGTATGCAGACACCAAGATGCCACCAACTGGTTTGCAAACTATTGTTTTCAAACTGTGATTTCTGCATTTTGGCTTTCACCATCTTGGATGTTTCAAACTAGAAGTTACAACCAAGTGGTGGATCCAACTGAAAACCTGAGAAATATTTAATTGCCAGAGACAGGGAAACTTCTGTGCTGCACTGCAGGCCCATTAGCTACAACATAGTCTGAAACATGTCTGAAAGCATACCCGGCTTAGTTTTTTTTTAAGGCTTCTCAATGTGACTACAATTTACAATTATGCTATTTTAGAAAGATTTGAGACCTATTACTGAGACTCTTTACGAATTTTTTCCTTTCTTTATAAGGCACATTTTGAAATACATTTTTTTATATTTGTGATTTCTTTTCAGACTTTTTCATTTCTCTGTCTCAAACCAAGCTCAGTTATGTTACCATATCAGTTACTCTGTGGTTAGGGTAAAGGCTGGGGTTAGGGAAGTTAGATGTTATGATGTCACTGTCTCAGGTCTTTGGTGATTGGCTGAGAGAAATCCATGCATTTCTACAACCTGACTGTGAGTGGAAGTATGCCAATTTGGATCTCCAATGTAGTCACCAAATATGGGTTCTTTCCTGAAAAAGGTTTAAGAGAGTGATTACTGACTCCTGTTCTTACAGAATAGTTTACAGTTTGACTTCTTTTTCAATCAGAAGAGTCTCCCTGAAGCACAGTAATGTAGTGGTTAGCATTGTTGCCTCACAAGTTCCTGCTTTGAATCCAAAGGCTGGCTGGAGCCAGCATGCATGTCATACCTATACCTATTCTCTCTGGGTTCTCTATCCTCCTACAGTTAATTGGTGATTTTAAATTTGCCGTAAGTGTGAATGTGAGCATAAAGGGTTCCTTCTCTCTATGTTATCCCTGTGACAAGCTGATGATCTGTCCAGGGTTCACCCCAACTCTCACCCTATCATAGCTGGGCTAGGCCCCCCACTCCACAACCCTGAATTCACTAAGCAGAAGAGGATGGATGATTGAATGGATGGATAGAGTCTCACTCTGCTGGCTATTAGAAAGAATGCAGATTTAAGGCACTTCTTCACTGGTTTTACGTTTCTGAACAGGTGATTTCATAAAGTACTACATATATAAATCATGAGCTGTAGTCTTCGTCAAAGTCGTGGAGAAACAACTGACATGCCCACTCAATACTGCTTGTCTGGGTAAAAATATATTTATTGATGGAATTTCAGACAACTTATTTCTAAAATGACAGTTAAAAAACAGGATATATGCATCTGCTGTTGTCTTTGCTTTTGAGGAAAATAACAACGAGCCTTTCTGTATGGTCTGACTGTACAACAGAGACCAGCAGCGTCTCAGTGCTCCTTTGGATCAGAAAGTCTTAATTCAGCCTTTGGGGTATGTAACTGTGTCACAAGTTGTACTACCAGCAAATAAACTCAGCTGACACTGTCAACAGTAACTGGTGGTCCTGCTAAGAAAGGCTTTGTGACTTTGTCCCAGAGAGTTGTGCTCATGCTTTGTTCTACTGTCAGAAACCATTCTGTCTCATCCGCTCTCTGTCTCCATCTCCTAGACTGGGTACATACGCAAAGAGGAAGTGTATCACAAATGCATGCAGACAAGCTTGCCCATGAATCAGAGACGATTAGATTAGATTTGTTTAATGTGCATGCACACATACACATGTGCACACAGGCGTGCACATACACACAGACGCGCACACACAAACATACACTTTAGATTTCACCCTGTGTAAACCTTCCACTGCTACACTCTGTGTCATTCCTGTTGTCATTCTAATTTCATCTGAAGAATCCTGCCAAGGCAGTAATGAACTCAAGTCATGAGGCAGAGGCCATGGCGAGTGGTTATAAGCTGTGTGTGTGTGTGTGTGTGTGTGTGTGTGTGTGTGGGAGAGAGAAAATGAGAGAAGGTAAATGGAGATAAAAATGGTGTTAAAGAGGGGGGCCGGCCAGGTTTATGCACATCATTTGTGTGCTTTGTGTTTGTGCATGTTCCTGTTTTCTGTGTATAACATTGGGCTTGTTTTGAGTTAATCAGTGCAGTGGGGTGTATCATCTAAGCCGCTGTAATGTGTCGACTCCTTTATTCAATTTGCGCAGTAATCTCAGAGCTCCCCACTGGCCTGCCTTCATCAGCCCCCTGCGACAAAGCTAGCTTAACTTAGCCACAGAGAGACAGAGAAATGCTAAAGAGATGAGCCATTTTCTGGATCAAGATTCTACTTAATCAAGTTTAGCCAGGCTAAATCTTCTCATTACACTGCATGCACAATTATTAGACAAATTGTACTCTTCAGGATTTAATCCAGCGTTGAATAAACACAATGAACTCAGTTAATCCAAAACTGACCATATGTGTTCACAATTAGTAAGCTGCTGGTAGTGTGCACAATTATGAAGGAACTAAATTATAAAATAATTTTTTTTTCCTCAACTCTAACAAGTAAGATTTTTTAACTTACAGCTATCAATATACAGTTATATGAAAGATAAATTTTTCACAGGACTCCATGTAGTCTTGCAACTAAGTACACCCTCACTGCTTCCATAGGAATCAAGAGAGAAAGCAGCAGCCAGGTGCTGCTAATTAAATGAACTTAATTAAATGTTCATCAGTTAAGTGTGGCCACGTCTATAGAAGCAGAGGTTTTGACTGTTTGTTGGTCTGGAGCATTCAGGTGTGTGTTAACAACCCGGAGTGGATGCCCCATCAAATTTGCCCCAAAGTCAGACTGCAATGTTCAGAGAAATTGCAAAAAACCCAAGAGCTGCATCTCAGACTCTACAGGCCTCAGTTAGCATGTTAAATGTTAAAGCTCGTGACAGTACAATTAGAAAAAGACTGAACAAGTATGGCTCATTTGTAAGGGTTGCCAGGAGAAAGCCTCTTCGCTCTAAAAAGAACATGGCAGTGTGGCTTAGATTTGCAAAGTTGTATGTGAACAAACCACAAGGCTTCTGGAATAGTGTCCTTTGGACAGAAGAGACCAAAGTGGAGATGTTTGGTCATATTAGCCAGTGCTACATTTGGCAAAACGCCATCATATGTGTTTATGAGGGCGGGAATGCATGTTTGTGTCTGTGTATGCCTGTTTGTCTATGTTTATATGTCAGGTTGGGTCTTAGACTCCACATCTCTCTGGGAACACCTCAGGCCCCCTCAGGAGTGGGGGCCTATCTCCCCCCACTACACTCCCTGCCAGTGGCCCACGTCGGTGCATTGGTGGTTCTCGATGTCCGGGGCTGGATACTCGGGTATGTACTGGCTCACTCCCGGTGGCTGCTAGGCGGGGCCTGGCGCCCGTGGCGCAGTCGGGCCCCTTCCGGGGGGTGGGGCGCCCTGGGATCTCGGGTCTCTGGGCCCGTGGCTCGGTCCACTCTGGTGTGGCCGGCCACCGGCGGAGCCTGCGGGCACGTCGCCGCGGCCCCCTGTGGCTTCTGCACCGTGGCTGCTGGGTGACCCCCTCCCCTTCTGGGGCTCTCCTCAGCTCTTTTCCAGGGTGGCGCAGCTGCCCCTTTGGTGGTCCTCCTTGGGCTCTCGTGCTTTGGGGGCCTCTGGGCGTCTGGGGCCTGGATCTCCTTCATGCCTGCTTCATGTCTTGGGGGGCGGGGCTTTGGCTCCCCACACCTACTATTAGACAGTTACATGGAGAAACCTTCTGAATACAAGCGCGCTCACTCACACAGGTGTGCACAAGGGCTTTCATAGACACACACTATCTTCCTTGATTGCTACCTCTAAGCATATTGTGCAATGTTGGTCTTGTGTGCAGCTCGGTAACATTCAGTATTTATTATTTACTGT
>VUQH01086317.1:0-15148 GCA_015106775.1 Etroplus canarensis | reverse complement strand
CACTATCCCTCCTCTGAACATGTCCAAACCATCTCAGCCTTGCCTCTCTGACTTTGTCTCCAAACTTCTCAACCTGATGTACTCATTTCTAATCCTGTCCATCCTGGTCACTCCCAGAGAAAATCTCAACATCTTCAGTTCTGCCACCTCCAGCTCTGCCTCCTGTCTTTTTCAGTGCCACTGTCTCCAAACCATACATCATAGCAGGTCTCACTACCATCTTGTAAACCTTCCCTTTCACTCTTGCTGTTATCCTTCTGTCACAAGGCACCCCTGACACTCGTCTCCACCCATTCCACCCTGCCTGAACTCTCTTCTTCACCTCTCTTGTGCTCTGTCCGTTGCTTTGAATAGTTGATCCCAGGTATTTAAACTCACCCACCTTCACTACCTCTATTCCTTGCATCTTCACCATTCCACTTGCCTCCCTCTCATTTATGCACATGTACTTTTTCTTGCTTCTACTGACTTTCATTCCTCTTCTCTCTAGTGCATACCTCCACCTCTCCATGCTCTCTTCCACATCTTGATGGCAGCATATGTCTCTAAAAAAATATACACCTCAGAGTCAGTGGTGTCTTCACATACATGCAGCTCAGCCATGGCATGGGCACTGAAACACCCCCATACCATCACTGTTGCTGGAATTTTCACCTTTCACTTATGACAAACTGAAGAGTCATTTTAATCTTTGGCACGGAGAACTTAACATCTCTTGTTTAAAAAAAAAAAGTTGAAATGTGGATTCAACTGAGCACACAGTTGTTTCAGTCTATCTGAGATGAGCTTGGACCCAGAGAACTCAGCGACATTTCCGCATAGAGTTGATAGACGGCTTCCTCCTTGTGTAATACAGTGTCAAGTTGCATTTCTGGATGCAACAACCTACTGTCCAAGTGACAGTTGTTTTCTGAAGTATTCTCTAGCCTATGTGGCTATATTTATCACAGTAGCATGGCAGTTTCTAAGACTGTGTCACCTGGGGGCTTGAAGATGAGACGTCTTCAAGTTCTCTGAATCTTTTCACAATATTCTGCACTGTTGAAAGACCTAAATTCTGTGCAGTCTTACACGGAGAAGTGTTCCCTTTGAACTAAAAATTACATCACAAATTGTGGCACTAAGGGGTGAAGACTGAGCTGTTGATGGATGCTACTTTTATACCCAGTCATGATACTCCACTTGCTCCCAGTTAGCCTGCTTCATGTGGAGTCTTCCAAGCCACTGTAACTTCAATATTCAGTGCACTATTGAATCTTATTTCAAATGGGTTCCAACTTTTGTTAAGTATGCTTTAGCCATCAAATTCTAAATGTGTATCTTTGCAAAAAACAATTAAGTTGGTCAGTAAAACTAGTGAACATATTTTCTTTTGGACTTTTGTCAGTTAAATAAATGTTCATGTGAATTAATATAGAACAGATTTTTGTTTTTATTGCATTTTGGGAAATATCTCAACTTTTCTGGAGATGGGGTTTGTAAGTAACCCAAAAAAGAAAGCAAGCGAAGTTCAACCAACAGATATGGCCCAGAGGAGAGAGAGCAGCTGACCGTTCAGGCCCTTAGGTGTGAAATCCAGGTGACAACCATTACTCCCATTGAGCCACTGCCCAGATCTGAGCAACCTAAATAAATAAATTACTGGAGGCTATGGGCAATCACACCCCACCTCCTTAACCATCACACCCTCAAGCCTTAAACCAAAAAATATTAAATACATGAAACAAAGATTCTTAATCTAAGTAACTGCAGTAGGATAGATTTAAATGGCTTTATTAACCTTTTCTCATGCCTCACTTGTTGAAACTTGCAGCCTTCTTGCTTTTCAGCCTCTATTAAAGCAAAACCCACCCTAAAAACCACAACATGTCCTATGCAGTGATTTATTCACCTGCAGATTGCGCAGATGATCACAACACAGATAAGTCTCTCCACAGTCAGGATTTTTTCTGTGGAAGGCATGGGCTTTCCTCACAAGAAAGGTGAATACTTCCATGTTGCGCAAAACCTTCCCTCATGTATGACTGTCTTTGCTTTTCATTTCATTGTATTTTTATTTTGACAAGTAAACAGTATCCCAGCAGCAGGAAAAGGCAAAACATATATTAAAACAATAAATGCTTGAGGACACTGACATGTCAAAAGGGAGTGGGAAGAAGTAAACACTTATTTAATCCCACCTCTTTTTGATGTTTTACATCATAAAAAAATAATTTTCTCCAGCTTCACAGAACAATTTAATTGAACCACAACTAAAAGCAAAGCATAACATAACATACTCCATTTCCATACAAAACAAATTCCCATTATCATCGTTATTTCCACTATCGATATACATTAGCTTCTTCTACTTCATACTTCTTAAAAATAAACGCTTACATTTCTTTTAAAATTGATTCAGTTTGACACATTGTTTCAGTTCATCTTTTAACTGATTCCACAATTTAACCCCATACACAGACACACAAAATGATTTTCTGGTAGTTCATGACAGTTGCAAAATTGTACATTCTTCTAATATTATAACCTGATTCTTTTTATACAAACAGTTTTTGAACATTAATTGGTAACTGATTGTTTCTAGCCTTAAACAAAATTTGAATTATTTGAAAGTCCACTAAATCTACAAATTTTAAAACCCCGGACTGCAAAAAAGTAAATGAGCATGCTCTCTGTAAGCTGCATGATTAATAATGTGAATTGCTTTTTTTTGAGAAGAGAAATAAGTGGTTCTATTGTACATTTATAGTTCTTCACCCAAACCTTAGTACAGTAACTAAAATAAGGTAAAATCAAAGAACAATAAAGAATGTGGAGTAAAGAACGGTCCAGTAACTCTTTTGCTCTATATAATAATGCAATACTTCTTGATATTTTACCATGGGAATATATTTGATATGCTGCTTCTAACTTAGTGCTTCATTGATCACAACTCTCAAAAATCAAGTCTCTCGCACCCAGAAGGATTTAATAACACAATTTATAGTTATTCTTACATCGATGTTAGTCTTATTTACACAAATAACATAAAACTGTTTTTATTTAAGTTTATTTATATCAATCAAACTTATACCAAACTTTTGATCTCATTTGTTCCATATTTTTCGTTTTGATCAACTGCTCTAAATCCTGATCCTGAAAAAAAATATTGGTATCATCTGCAAATAATGCAAGTTTTGATATCTCCAAAATACTGCAAATATCATTGATGTAAACACTGAACAGTTTGGGGCCTAAAACTGACGCTTGTGGGACTCCGCAAACAATGTCATTATAAGAAGAACAATTATCATCAACCTTCACAAACTGATTCCTGTTAGTTAAATAGCTTCTTATCCAATTTATTGGGGTTCCTCTAATACCATATAATTCCATTTTCTTCATTAACACACACACATATCTATCTAAATGACAATCAGTGTGAACTGGGTTAGTACTGAATCCCAAACGTGTTGCGAGAACTTCATGATTTAATTTATTAAGTGGCATAATGATTTGCAAGACTTCATAAACACCTTGTAATGTCAGAGTTGGGATGTCAGTTTTGAAATTTCCAAAACCCTTATGCAGGGTTACAATTTTGCAAACCCTCACAACACATTGTAGCACTGTTATAGACTGTTGTATTTGCTTTGTAAATGATGTAAATGCATTTTAATCTTTCCTAACTACATCGGGCTGGTTCCACAAATTTTTCCCTCAACGTGTCACGAATGTTCCTGAAGCAGCGGTGAGGTAGGTACGACACCTCGCCTCATGAAGGTCATAAATACCTCGTAGGACTGCGTGTGAATTCATAATATTTTCTGTTTCCTAAGCAGTCTGGCACGTTTTGTATCTTTAATGTAACTGCTCCCTATTGTTTTGCAAGAAGTCGTTAATACCTCACAAGTGTTTCTTATCCATTTCGTAAAAAATTGCACTCCAGAGGACACTCCATAGAGAATGATTACGAATTTCACATCGTGTTGATTCATAATCGAATTCTCCTAACTGGAAACTCAGCTTAAGGCCACTCTTCCTTAAAGATAGGGGGAGGAGCCAGTTAAAGTGTTTCAGGCATCTGACTAGAATTCCTCCTAGGCAAGGTGTATCAGGCATGTCATGCCAGGAAGAGACCCCTGGACAGACCAAGTACACACTGGAGAGATTATACCTCTTATCTGGCCTGGGAATGCTTCAGTGTACCCCCCAGGAGTGCTGGAGGAGGAGGCGAGGGAGGTCTGGGCAACTCTGCTTAGGCTGCTGGATGGATGGATGGATGGATGGATGGATGGATGGATGGATGGATGGGGCAAATAGTCATAATTCTTCATATTATATTTTAAATATATTGTTAGCTAACAGGTCTGTATGTGTTGTCTGACCTGGCTCAGTGTCAAGGTTGATGGTTAAGGACCCAGAAACGGACAGACACTGCATAAAGTTTGTAGACAGTTTATTTACAATTTGGTGTATTTACAGGATATGTGGGTGATAGTGCAAGTCCTTGAGGGGCAAAGTCTCTCAGTATATCTGCGGGAACTGAGGGTGAGGGTTTGGTCTAGGAAATGGGAGGCTGAGTCTGATCCAGAAGGCTGAGGGGTATGATCTGAGTCCTTGAGTGTGAGATAACGAGGGTGCGATCCCTTGATTCCTTCAGAGTGCATGATCCGTGGGTCAAGGACAACAAGAGAGGTTCAGGCAGTCTGAGCAGGTAGTCCAGAGAGAGAAGCGGGTCATGACCTGGAGGCCAGGGAACCATGGCACTCAGCAACCTGGGCTCAAATAAAGACCAACACTGCTCAGTTTGTCTGAAAGTGTAAATGCTGGTTACTACAGTAACTTTAGATCTACAAATGTAAAACATTTCAATCATTTAAGCCAAGAAACCACCCAAACATCCATTATTCCCAATTACAAAAGTGCTTGAGCGTATGACCTCAAACTATGTAAGAGAGAGCACTAAATTCAAATTAAGAACTCCATCAAGCCAAGTCATAAAGGGTTCGTGAACCTGAGTCTGCCAAAGCAAAATTCCAGCAAGAAATGCTCCTGTTACTGAAACACAACAGACCACTTTATGCCACATTCATATTATATTGGAGTTTTCACAATTTCAAGCTGCACACATAGCAAAATCTCAATACAGAGCTTTAAGCTGGTCGCCACTATAAGAGAGTCACAGCTAACTTTTCTTCTTAAAACTGTTTTTTAGCGATCACACTATCTGACTCGTCAGGCATCAGTACTGCTGCCCTGCACGTCCCACTTTCTCCTCATCCTTGTATTTAAGCACATCTATTTTCATGACTTTTGCTTGTATCATCGTACTTTTCCGGAACTGTGTCAGCACTTAATCTTGCATGTGTTCATTTGATGTCGCTGCTCACGAATAAAAGGCGGAGCAGGAAAGGTGCAGACAGAGAGGAGGCGACAGTTTGATCCCCGGCCGGGACAAAGACATATGGTCTTCAAGTGGCGGCAACACTCCTGATTTGTGTGTGTGTGTATGTGTGTGTGTGCGCGCGTCACCCATACAAGGCCCCAGACAGGCTTTTATCAAAGTGGGTGCATGGGTGGCGACACAGCAGCTGACAGAAGGACGTGACACAGAAGTCGCTTTAGGGAGGCAACAGGAATGTAGTGACCTACAGAGGAATGCCAGTCGAATGGTCACAACACTAATCAGGCTGGTGCTTTGTATGAGCATGGGCACATGTGTGTGTGTGTGTGTGTGTGTGTGTGAGCTGATTGGTTAAACTTGGGAAAGGTTTCATACAGTGGCTTTGTTCCCTCTACACAGAGGGGAATAAAGTAGGCAGCCTCTTTCTAATGCATGACCCTGAGCTGTAGCAGGTGTAGGAGTGTGTGTGACTGCTGTTGTGGCTATCTCTCATTTTGCAGGTGCAAGGCCGACGCTGGGAGGAGTGGGTGATGTGCAAAACCCAAACATCCACGCTGACGCCAACAGTGCCTCGTTTAACTCAGAGACCCTTGCAGATCCCGAAGGTCAAAGAAAACGGTTATCTGTTTGTTCCTAACTCTGCCTTCTGCACGTCTTCTTCCAGATGGTGTTGCTGGCCCGCTGCGAGGGCCACTGCAGCCACACGACCCGCTCCGACCCCCTCATCTCCTTCAGCTCGGTGCTCAAACAGCCCTTCAAGAGCACCTGCTCCTGCTGCCGGCCGCACACCTCCAAGCTGAAGGCGGTGAGGCTGCGCTGCGCCGGCGGGACTCGCATTACGGCCACTTACAGATACATCCTCGCCTGCAACTGCGAGGAGTGCAGCTGAGCAGGCAGCGGCACCCTCCCAGACCCTCAAGACTCTCAATAGCCGGCAGTTTTCTTGGCCACGGACATTTCTCTAAAGCTGTCCAAAGCATTTTGGTTGATTATTGGATCAGAAAACGGCCCTGGGGATGCAGGTTGTTAACTTGTGAGTGATAGTTTGGAGGAGTCAGATCAGCCTCACGTGGGCCTTAAAATTGACCTGCAGCCCTTGGGACCCGCATAGAACATGCTATACCCTCTCCATTATGTGCATTCAATCAGTACAAACAATGCGAAGCATATTTCTTCAGCGCACAAGGCCAGACACCACAAACTGCAGCTCCCAGGAGTCCGCTGGAGACCCTCCTCACTGCAGAGACACACTGCACTCATTACAGGCCTCCGTAATTCATAATACACACACTCGAGAACCGCAGAATGAGAGCTCGTTGCAAATATCTCCAACAGCCTTCTCCCAGCTCCATAAAAAAACACACAACAAAAAAAAAAAACAAGAGTTTGACGGCTAAACAAAATGCCTCGTTAAAAAGCAGCATGGGAAAGGAAGAGCGGGTCTGCATGAGCCCTGACATGTGGTGGATCTATAGTGGAGCACCTGCGCTGTGCTAACTCACCCAGTAACATTTTACACACTCCCTGCAGACTTTCATCTGGCTGTGTAAAACATGACTGATGCTGACAGGAGAGCTCATCAAGCGATCAATAAAAGAGAAGCGTGTAAATGGAGCCCAGAGGATGCAGAGCAGAGCAGTGACGGAGGTTTGACCAGCCTCTGGGTGGTGGTGTGGACTGTCAATAGACTGTCAAGGATATCAGAGCTCATTTAAAATGTAATCTAGTCTGTTTGGATCTTTGTGATGTTCCTGTCAACATTATCGTAACTGCCGCTACTATCATGCCGGATTGATTAAACTGCAGCTATTGCCTGTCATGTATTATTACTAATGACACGTCCTGTGTTTTGACATGAAGGAGACGTTCTTGTCAAAACAGCACCGTGGTTGCTCTGTAACTCTTTGCATATGCTTTCCGCATAGTCCGACGTGATGAATACAGACCTTCACACTCATAATTCATACTCTGTGTGTGTATGTGTGTGTGTCTCAGGCTCATTTGCAGAACTTGTGGTCACTCTATTTGAATTTTAAAACTCTTGGTGTTCAGTCTGAGGTTTTTCCATCATTAAATGTCTGGTTTTTCTCAAACCACAAAGAATTCACCGCTCACATTAAGGACTTGAACTGAAAAAATGGGAAGTCCCTGAATGCACTACATTTTATTATCTTCACTGCATTTTCTGGCGCATTGGTGTGTATCTTTGTCTACTACCACCACCGACCATTGATGTGTGTCCTCATGTGTCTCCTGCCACATAGCCGTCATATTTGTAGCCAGTCCTTGCAGCAGCGACTGGGGTGGGACTTCTGGTACCAGCTCCTGCTTCCTGACCCACCCAGAGAATTCTGAATTGAAACCTGTATCAAAATTCCACAACATTGTGCTAATGATTAGAAGTATAACCTTTATAGCTTTTAAAACCCTATTTTAGGACAAAATCATCAAACTTTTAAAGTAGTTTTTGTCTGTTTTAACTGGTAGTTCTATACACTTTATAATCAAAGTTAATTTACATACTGCTGAAAAATAAATGCCAAAATAATCAAGATGCTACCAAGAGGGAAGACTTACTAAGGTCACTTATGATTGGTTTACACATTTGCCTTACAAGTGAAAGGGCCTTGGTTCATTTCCATGTGGGGATACAAGCCAATCTCACCATGGAGGGTTGCATCAGGAAGGGCATCTGGTGAAAAAACCTCTGCCAAATTAACAATATGGATTAATTGACTGTGGTGACCCCTTGGGGAGAATACAAGGGAGCACCTGTAGGTACTTGTAACACCAGAAAATGAACTGCTACTTACACCATATGGCCAAAAGTATTGGGCCACTTGGTTGGCCCACACAGAGCCCTGACCTCGATCCTATCCAACACCTTTGAGATGAACTAAATGGAGATCCTGAGCCAGGTCCTCTTGTCCAACATCAGTGTCTGACCTCACAAATGCTCTTCTGGATAAATAGGGAAAAAATCCCACAAAAACACTCTAAAATCTTGTAGAAAGCCTTGCGAGAAGAGTGAAAGCCTTTATAACTGCAAAGAGGGGATCAGTTTCATAAAAATGCCTATGGATTTAGAAAGCTCCTGTTGGCAGCCCGTATACCTTTCTATATAGCACTTTTCACTACAAACCTCCTTCATCCATTCACATAGCTAACTATCACACAATTTGGGGGTTCAGTATCTTCCCTGAGGAGGCTTCGGCATGTAGACTTGGAAGAGCTGGGAAGCAAACTACCAACCTTCTGATTAGAAGATGTCTCACTCTGTCCCGAGTTAGAGCTAGCTAAATATCAGCTGCTTTCCCCCTCATAGACAGGTTGTGCTTACGAGGTGAAACATTAGCACTGGCTTAGCAGCAAAATGGTAAACTTCAAAACTTAGAACAGGGGTGTCAAACATATGTCTGGGGGGCCAAAACCCACCCACAAAAGGTCCAATCCAGCCCACTGGGTGGCTTTGGAAAATGTGAAAATTGCCAAGAAAGAAGATCTAAATTTTAGACTTTGAACTTTATTTTTTATTTAGTTTACATGGGTGATGCTTTTCTATCGATCACCCAAGGCTTGACACACTACACCAAAGTCACACATAAACCATTAAAGGACAGAAACTGAGTTGTTTTATTGTTAGTATTGCATCACAATTAACACAAAACATCCTTTTATTATTACAGTGGGTCCACTTAAAACACTTTCAGCAATTTAACAGAAAATTTCTGTTTTTAAATTACAGGACAAAGTTTTCTTGATTTATGCACTTATTAATTTGGTTAAGTACAGAGTGTTGCTGTAGTGTAGTACTTTACACATTTACCTTACAAGTGAAAGGTCCCTGGTTCGATTCCAAGTGGGGATACAAGCCCCTCCCACTGTGGAGAGCTGCTTCAAGAAGGGCATCTGGTGTAAAACCTCTGCCAAATTACTGATAGAGATTAATCTGCTGTGGCGATCCCTTGGGAAAAATACAAGGGAGCAGCTGAAGGTACATTTTTAATATAGTTAAATAAAGTATTATTTCTTTTATTACATTTTAAGAGCAAAGAGTTATGCTAACAGGTTTCGTAGATTCACTACAGCAGCATATAAAAACTTTTCTTAAGACATGTCAGGAATTTAAATGGATGGACTATTTGTGTAGTTAAACATCTTTACACACAAATAAAAGGGAAGGTTTTTAAAGAAGAATAGATGAGGTTATTACATGATTGTTGTAATGGTCCAGCCCACTTAAGATCAAATTAGGATGTATGTGGCCCATGATGTGAAATGAGTGTGACACCCCTGGAATTTCAGTTCCTGTCGTTTGCAGAACAGCTCATTTTGGTTTGAAACTGATAATGATGAATACAACGCTTAAGAAATCTAACAGTCCTTTGACGTTCTGCTTTTAATCATGATGGCCTAAATCCTTCTTTAGCATCAAATATCTCATTAAAAAACAAGATGATCAGAAAAAATCAACATGACCAGAGAGACTTCATTCTGGCCAACAACCCGTGATTGAAAAGTCTTGAACTTCCCACAGATAATCCTCCTTTCAGACTTTTAAAATGAGCACAATTTACTAAATAACCATCATGTTTAATTCAGCATGTACTTAAACTATTGATTGAGCCCATTAACTTATCTGGAAAGTGTTGACAGAGGTCACAGAATGAGGAAGCTGAAGGCCAGTTTTGCCATAGACTTTAATACAACCAGAAGTCCACAGAAGTATCCCCCTGGTGGCCATTAAAAAGAATGCAGGCTTAAGGCTATTGGCTCCTGGCTTGACTTTTCAGACTCAGAAGCTCCATCCAGCTTTTATACTGTCTGTGTGTCTAATCCACCAGCATGAAAGGGCGCGGAATTTATTACTTACACTGGCAACTAGCCACCTGGAAGTGATGTAAATAATCATGGTTTTTGTTTCTTTATATACAAAGTGTGAGTCAGACTATTGAGAATAACATCTGTAGTGTGAGAAAACTGATCATACCTCTTCTTCTGTCAGTTCTCATCTAAGTCACATAATCCAACACAGAGAGGTGACCGGGGGAAACTTTGGTCACAGGAATCTGACTTTGTAAACTAAAATATTTCAGTGCAGTCAGTGGTATCATAGCAATGACATGAAATGTTCTGCCTGTAATTTGAACTTCATCCAGCCCTAAAACAGCTGTAGGAGAAGGGCTGAGTTTAAAGGGAAAATTAAGAACAGTAACAGAGGATTACATGCATGCATCACCCATTGTGTATCCCCTGTACACATAGCAGACATTTGAATCCAGTGCAGGAACTATAAAAATCGACTGTATAAATATGAATTTATAGAAGGGAAAAACAATAAAATATAAGGTTTGATTTCATGAACAGTTTTGGGATTATAACTCCAGGTATTGAGTAGAGGTAAAATCCACAAACAGTTGTTATATTAACAGGATTATTATGGGATCTCTTGGCTTCCACAGAGTTTTATGATGATGATATATACCAGCCAAAGAATAAATAAATGAATACATGATTTAGATTCTCATTAAACTTAATTGCCAGCATCTAAAAGGCGCCTCTTTTGCTCTAGTCTGTATCACAGCAATGTTGGCTGTAAAAGAAATACAAATTGTGACACATTAAAGAAAATCATGGAGGGTTGAGCAGTCCTAAACATCATTTTGACAGTTATGGAACCTTTCCTCTTAGACATACACTCTTCTTCTTCTTCTTCCTCCGGCTGCTTCCATTAGGGGTGGTCATAGCAGATCAGGTGCCTCCATCTCACCCTATTCCTACATCCTCTTCCCTCACACCAACCCTCTGCATGTCCTCCTTCACTACATACATCAACCTTCTCTGTGGTCTTCCTCTTCTCCTCCTGCCTGCCTGGCAGCTCCTTCTTCAACATCCTTTGTCCAATATATCCACTATCCCTCCTGTGAACATGTCCAAACCATCTCAGCCTTGCCTCTCTGACTTTGTCTCCAAACGTCTCAACCTGAGCTGTCTCCTCTGATGGACTAATTTCTAATCCTGTCCATCCTGGTCACTCCCAGAGAAAATCTCAACATCTTCAATTCTGCCTCCTGTCTTTTCGTCAGTGTCTCCAAACCATACATCATAGCAGGTCTCACTACCGTCTTGTAAACCTTCCCTTTCACTCTTGCTGCTATCCTTCTGTCACAAAGTGCCCCTGACACTCGTCTCCACCCACTCCACCCTGCCTGCACTCCCTTCTTCTTCCCTACTTCTTTGTGCCCTGTCTGTTGCTTAGGATGGTTCATCCCAGGTATTTAAACTCATCCACCTTCACCACCTCTACTACTTGCATCTTCACCATTCCACCTGCCTCCCTCTCATACACATACGTATTCTGCCTTGTTTCTACTGACTTTCATTCCTCTTCTCTCTAGTGCATACCTCCACCTCAGCAGGGTCTGTTCCACCTCCTCCCTACTCTCAGTACAGATCACAATATCCTCTGTGAACATCATAGTCCACAGAGACTCCTGCCTTACCTCAAAAAACTGTTGGACTACCGAAACATTACACCTACAAGAGTTTTTGGTGTCTGAGGTTCCCAAATGCTTCTGCTTTGCAATAATACCAACTTACAGTTGATTGTGGAATATCTAGAAGGGAAGAAATTTCACCAGTTGAATTGTTGCTACCTTCACGCTGAAATTCAGTGAGCTCTTTAGAACGACCCACTCTTTTACAAATGATGGTAAAGGCAGACTGCATGATTTTATGCACCCATGGCAATGGGACCAAATTAAATGCCTGAATTCAATGATTAGGAGATTTAGCCCAATACGTTTGTCCATTTAGTGTAACTCAAGTTCACTGTACGGATTAATTCAGCGTCCCATAAGATTCTTTAACAAAATGTGAAAGTGTGAGAGTGTTGAACAGAGCCTTGAGTACAGAGCTCTGAGACTTACAGACTCTTTATGGGTTTCTTCTGCATGCAGTATACGCTCCCTGCACACATGTCTTTGCTGTGTTCCGAGCTGGACCCTGTAAAACAGCACAATATGCTGTTCTGTGGACATTTCAATCCCGACAGCAACTGACAGCAAGGCCGGCCGCCTCACACGTGAACCTAATAAAATCGCCTTCCCTTCCACTCCGGAGATTAATCTGCCTTTCTCTGCTGTCTCCTCTCACTGTGGCTCGCCTTTATCAACACACACACATTAGTGGCGAGGAGGCTTTCTGTGACATGAGGCAGGAGGCATAATGAACAGGGGAACTGGCGTGACACAGCGACAGAAGGGCAAAGATAATGGCCGTCAAGCTGATGCTGACTGCTCTCTTTTCAGGCTGTCCTAGCTGGGGAAAAACAAGAAGAAGAAGAAGAAGCTGGTTGGCAGGTTCCAGACTTTCTAATTAAAGCAGCAGAAATATCTCATCTGATCCACTTCTTCATTTCAGTCTGTTTCCAGGTGTGAGGCAGCCTGGCAGGCAGATGTGGTCATTGCATAACCCCCTCACATCAGCAGACATCACACATTTATTTAGTCTCGATCCTAATCATAACCATCCAAGCGTTTGATAAAATCATAGAAAAGAGGCATGTCGCTTGGACTCGTCTGTGTGTTTAGCTTTCCATCACCGTGCCAGACGTGAAGCATGGACAACAGCCATGTGCTGGAGCTTTGTGAGCACGCTGTCGGCACGTACTTTACTAAGAAAATATGATAACACAATGGCAATGTGGGCGCACGTCCATCCAGCAGAGGTCATCTTAACCTAATGCTTTGTCGTCCAAACCGGAGGGAATTTCACTAAAAAAAAACCTTAAACTTTGGAAGAGCTCCACATGATTTGATGAACTGAGGCTGCTCAGGCATCATTAACTTCAGCTACTCTTTCCCCACTTTGATGTGTCACTATGGTTATTTTCCATTTAATGATAAACACTAACCACACCCATGTTAAATGAAAGGTTGTTTAAAGGGATCAAAATGCAGAAAGTTTCATGTTTGTGTTTAAATCTTCAGTGCAGCGATGTTAGGCTAAATCAGAAAGTTAAATTAGCAATAAAGATGAGGGGTTTGTTTGGATATGATGATAAAATGTCTCTTCTTTTAAGTTTAAATGTTCTTCTTGACATCCCACAGAGACAAAAGTAGAGGTGAGCTCATATAGCTTTAAGTTTAGTTGAGCAAAAAAAAAACAAAAAAAAAACCCACGCCAGCCTGCTAATATAATCCCCCTTATATGCTCACTGGCCACTTCATTAGATACACCTTGCTAGTTCTGAGTTGGACCACCTTTTGCCTTGAGAACTGCCTTAGTTCTTCATGCAGTAGATTCGGCAAGGTGCTGGAAACATTCCTCACAGATTTTTCTCCATACTGACACCATAACATCGCGCAGTTGCTGCAGATTTGTCAGCTGGACATGATGAGAATCTCCTGTTCCACCACATCAGAAAGGTGCTCTGCTGGACTGAGGTCTGGTGACTGTGGAGGCCATTTGAGTACAGCATGTTCAGCAAACCAAGTATGAGATGATCTGAGCTTTTGGGACACGGTGCGTTATCCTGCTGGAAGCAGCCATCAGGAGACGTGCGCACTGTGGTCACAAAGGGATGGACATGGTCAGCAACAACACTCAGGTAGGCTGTGGCATTTAACTGATGCTCAGTGGGAACTAAGAGGCCTAATGTGTGCCAAGAAAATTTCCTCTACACCATTACAAAACCACCAGCAGCCTGAACCGTTGATGCAAGGCAGGCTGGATCCATGCTTCCAGGTTGATTACACTAAACTCGGACCATCTGAACGTGACGTCAGAAATCAAAACTCATCAGACCAGGCAACGTTTTTCAGATCTTCTGTTGTCTTCGGTGTGTTATTGGGTTTGGTGAGTGAGAGCAAACTGTAGCCTCAGTTTCCTGTTCTCAGCTGACAGGAGTGGCTCCTGGTGTGGTCTTCTGCTGCTGAAGCCCATCTGTTTCAAGGTTCAGCTTGCTGTGCATTCAGAGATGCTCTTCTGCATACCTTGGTTGGAGGGAGTCATTTCGTTACTGACGCGTTCAAAGCAGTCCGGCCTTTCTCCTCTGACCTCTGGCATCAACGAGGCATTTTCACCCAGGGAACTGCTGCTCACTGGATAGTTTCTCTTTTTCAGACCATCCTCTGTAAACTGTTTATCTGGTATCCCAGGTAGATCAGCAGTTTGTGAAGTACTCAGACCAGCCCGTCTGTCATCAACAGCCACGTCACTTAAATCACCTTCCTCTAATATTCTTAACTTCAGCAGGTTGTCTTGACCATGTCTACATGCATTAACCAGCAGTTAAACAGTCTACTGAATATCCCTTTTACTGTATTGTGCAAAAGTCTTGAGCCAGCCCTATTTTTTGGGTAATTTTCTAAAGTATTCTTGAGCATTAGTTCTCCAGGTTTTCTGAAGGTCTTTCAAAGTTTTTTGGACATTGGCTACTTTTTCATTCATTTTCAGTCCAGTCCTCCAACCTGACCATTTTCAGAGGCATGTTTTTTTTTTTTTAAAGCTAAAGCTTGTAGCTTGTACATCAGTATGAACAAACAGCACGTAAGATGGCTGATTACAGGAACCACCTGAGATTCAGCCTCAGATGCTAACTGTCTCTGAGTCAAGGAGGGGGTCTAAGGGTACATCTTTCGCCATCTTGCAATGCTGTGATTGCAGCCATTACCCAGCGCTCTGTGAATGGTACTCATGGCCTTTGATGGGTGGCGCCTTGATCGGTGGTTGTTTGATCGATGGTCATGAGAATTTGCA
>VUQH01086313.1:357-11413 GCA_015106775.1 Etroplus canarensis | reverse complement strand
ATGACAAGATGAGCAGCTATGAGCACTTCAAACAGTGTTCAATGAGTATGAAAAATATTTCTAATGTATGTGTGTGTGTGTGTGTGTGTGTGTGTGTGTGTGTGTGTGTGTGCAAAATACTGCCAGGTCTTTTGTAAAAATGGTGCAAAAATATTAATAGGGAGAGAATACTTGATATTAAACTTTTTGGAAAATATTACTGACTGACTTTATTTAAATGGTGGAAATTAATTGTACATAATAGTTTCTGCTGTCTCTGGAAATGTATTTATTTTCATCTGGTTTCATTTGTAAATACTCAAATGTCATTTTCTCTTGTTTGATACATTAAAATTCTCATTCTAATTTTGCCAATTTGAAACTGTAAAACTAACACAAAAAATCTCTAAGTATTTAAAAATTAATTGCTGTATAATTTGTATTTTGGAAAGTTGTAAAAAACAGTTCTGTTCTATTTAAATAATTCTAAAACAGGTAATAATATAATGTTAAATATTTTGAAAAGGCTTAATAGTTGCCCAAAACACCTAGGTAGTGATCTGGAATTTATAGCAGTTCAACCACTGGACTAAGTCTAAATAACAATATTTTCAAATGAGTTTGGTAAAACTCACTGACTACACAGTTTATGGGTGGACTATCACAAAACTTGCTACAGACATGCAGGCCTGTCTTGAATAATTGTAATGACCTAGTGGTTCTGATGATTCCTCTCTTAGCATACAGTAAACTAAGACGACTGGCATGATTGCAATAAGTCAGTGAAATTTCTTCCTTCTCAGATATTCTATGATCAACTTTAGGTGGTATTAAAGAGAGTGATACTTTTTATTATTGCAAAGTGAAAGTGCTTAAGATTCCCAACAGCTTAGCCACCAAGTGGCAGACCATGTAAAGTTACAGAGTGGAGTCATCGAGTGTCGAGGCACACATTACATAAAATTTACCAGTGCTCTGCTGACTGTAACTGCAGAGTTTCCAAAAAATTCTATGCTTCCAACTTTGTGGGAACAATTTAAGGTAGGCCCTTTTTCTGTTCTAGTATGACTGTGCCCCATTACACAAAGCAGGGTCCATAAGGCATGATTGGATGAGTTTGACTTTGAGAGGAACTAGAATGGAGCTTGTGAACCAGGTTTTCACGTTCAACATCTGTGTCTGACTTCACAAATGCTCTTCTGTATGGGCAAAAATTCCCACAGACACAATCCAAAGTCTTCTAGAAAAGATGCAGAGGCGTGACCAATTCCAAATTAATACCTATAGATTTAGAATGAGATGTCATAAAAGCTCCTGTAGGTGTGATGTGTAAGTGGCCCAATTCTTTTGTCCATATAGTGCATGTTAATGAAAATGTTTAAAACATTCTTAGCTGGAGCCCAACCAAATGTGATGCAATAAAAAATACAGAACAACACACAGTGTTTTGTCATAGCAGTACTAGGTGGTCTCTTCACTTACAGTGCCAAGATTGGCAACCTTCAAAAAATTGACCTTGTTGTATTTTTAGAGCAGTACAGGGGGGACCTCCAGGATGAAAGGGGTTAAATGACAGCCTGGCAACTCTGTCAGTACGTTAGCATGTTGTTAGCATTAACTTCAAAGCATTGTTGCATCTAAGATCAGCCACTGAAAATTGAATTTATAAAAAAGTATGTCAGACATGTCAGTAGAATCTCTTCATGTTTGATTAGAAAATATAAACAGAGCTTAGACTTTATTTAAGACACTTCCTAGTGTGCTGCTGCTTGTTAATATTAATTATGTGATGAAAAGTGACCAAATGAAGTCCTTTTCAATGAGTCTGTGTTGTTTTGTCACACATGGCGTTAATGTTGGCAACATCCTTGATCAGAGGAAGATGACACCATACCTCTCTCAGCCACAGCAACCCGTAACACTGACTGTGTTCAGCCAGTCGACACCTGATCCTACTGTGCACCACGTACTGGTCAGCTGGATTTTGGTGTTGGCAGACAGAGTGGAAAAAAGTGACAGGAAGACAAAGTAGGAAGAGCCAATATGAAAGCTCACTTGCATTAAAGTGTTCATTATATTACAAAATGGCAAACGTGCTGCCCAAGTCAGATAAGAGCAGCAGACAGTTCCAGTTTCACAAGGAGAACTTAGATGAATACTGTGGCTCAGACAGTTCCTTTAGCTGTAAGGAAAAGCATCCTTTCATCTGCCATGGAAATTCCTTTTGATTTTCAGGGTTTCTTTTTATTTTTTATGGGTAGATATCCATGTCAGGTCAGGCATGTCGTCACTTCAGATTGCCCAAACCCATATTGAAAATATATCCTTCTGTGAATATATATCAATGTTTCTTGACACCACCTTCTTCCAAAAGTGGAAAGCTACCATCTGGAGCTGCTATTTGCTTCTTAACTTTTGACCTGACAGGCAACACTCTGCCTTCAGCCACGGCCTTACACCTCTCACACACACTTGTCATGGTGATTTGTTATACAAGCATGCCAAACTCCACTGTCTTCACTTTGCATCTGCAACTTCTGTTAGAAGAAAGGTTTAAGAACATGTAACGCAGTGAAATGTTTTGTAAATTGTTTACATAGCAATTTAATCAGTAGTATATTTAATCGCGAACTTAAGTTTATTCTTATATTTATTCGACAGCTCTAGTTAATAGATTCTTTACAGAACAGAGAAGACCCCATGGTAAACACACTTTAGAGATTACATTTTGCAGTTGGCTTAAGAATGCCTTAGTGTCCCACCAAAAAAGCTAGAGGCGATGACTGGGCAGAGAGATGCCTGGGTGTCTTGGTTTTTACTGCTACCCCCACAGCCTGGACCTGGATATGTGGCAGAAAATGGAGGGATACTTAGCTACAAAGACAATGGCCAAGTGCCAAAGTTTTTATAGGCTAAATTTAGTCTTTTTTTTGCTAATAGCACACAGGGACTAAATTTTGTATTACAACTTTGTGTTTCATAATATTAAAACCTATTGTTACATAATAAACAAATCTTAAATCAGCAGACCCAAATGAAACCTGTGAATTTTTTCAGTTTTTTGCATTAATTCACGGAGAAAATTTATGGAATTTCGCAGTGTTTTTGCTTGTTACATTATCAACAATTATTTAAAAAATGCCATAATCATTGTTTCTTAAGCAAGTATGAATATTTATTTAAAACAATAAATCAACTTAATGTTCTCAACATTATAACAGGCTGAAATAAATATCAATTTACTCAAAATTTTGAATGTAATACTTTCAATTTCAACATGAAGATTTCAGGACATGTTTTCAGGACAGCCTTTTCACACTGATCAAAGTCACAGCAACATACACCAGGGACAGAAAGGCATAAATGGCAAACATCTGCCTAGCAACACATGCCTCTTCAAGCTCTGCAGAAAATCTGCAGAATTCTTCAGGTGCAGATATCGTGTGGACCAGTAAATCAGGCAGAGGATATTGTTTATCATGTTTGCCATCTGAGTTCAGTGTATTAGTGTGCTATCATTTGCTGATTAGCACCAAACAAGTTTCCAGTGCAGTTGATGGAAAGATTTTTAATTTCACATGTTTGAAACATATAATTTTTTTGACATGATGATGGAGAGTTGGCCTCTTGCTGCTTATTGCTTCTCTAACAGTAAACGCTACATAAATGATGCAAGTAGTTACCATGAAATCACTTACTGGTTCTAGACTTTGGAAAACAAAAATTCAGCTTTAGTGTTCTGGCCACCAGCATGGAGAAATTACCATATCTGACAGAGAAAGTAAAGTTCTATTCTTTCTTTCTTTCTTTCTTTCTTTCTTTCTTTCTTTCTTTCTTTCTTTCTTTCTTTCTTTCTTTCTTTCTTTCTTTCTTTCTTTCTTTCTTTCTTTCGGAAATAATGTAAAACATATACAGCAATTATATGAATGACACTAAAACCAGGATAACACATAAAAGTGAGACAACACTTGTTTCCAATGTGGTCCTTAAAACAAATGACAATCATAATTATTCTAAAAAAAACATAAAAACCTGTAGACCAAGAAACCCGATAAACTAATAAAAAATATGTGTTATTTTCCTGGATAAACATTTGATTAAAAAGATAAGATTTTACAGCTAATTTAAAACTAACTAAATTTTTAATGCACTTGATGTTATCCGGAAGTGCATTCCAGGATTTAATACCAGTGTAAACAAAAAAAAAGTAGAGGCACCATAAGGACCAACTCGAGGTATCCGTATACAATTTGCATTTGATCTTGTATTAACAGAACGTGAATTTTGAATAAAACTGATCTGGTCAGATAGATAATTTGGGGCTTGACCATGTAAGATTTTAAAGTGTTCTGAGACACTTAACGTTGCTTGAACTTTTTAGATAAGCCAGAGTACCATGCAGTACAAGCGTAATCATAGTGACACTGAATGAGGGCCAGAACTAATACTTCTTTAGTTTCCCTGCTAAGATTCTTAGCTTGCCGATAGAGGAACTTAAGTTTAGCATTAGACTTTTGTACTGTTTTATCAGCAATGCTTTCTCCATTCAGAGACTGGTCTAAATTTAGGCCCAAATAATAACCTGCGTTTTACACGCGAGCACCTTATCATTACATTGCACCAAAATGGATTTAGTTTTGTTGAGTCTTCTCTTGATGCAAAGAGGATAGACTCTGTTTTATCTAAATGGAGGGACAGTTTATTGTCAATCAGCCATTCCCTAACAGGTGTGTTACAGTTTCTGCTTGAGTCCACATGATCTAAATGTCGGCAAGTACACTGCTTAGTGTGGCTATCCGCTTGCCTGCCAATATTTGTGACCATGTGGACTGGTCTGTGGCGACTTTACATTACAATGCAATAACTATGCATGCACCTTTCAGGCGGACTTCAAAGAAGTAACCAGAATAACAATTAGTCTGTGGTGTCTGTAGCTGTCTGTGTCTGCAAGAGTATAATCACTGCTTTAGTTATTAGCAAAAGCTGAAAAAACAAACACCAAAAAATCCTTACTTAATATATTTAAATGCTAATTAGTGCTTAGTAAGAGACTAACTGAATACTTGAATTTCATTCACCAAAACTGAATGATAACATAAACTTCTTGCATGGGCTGTACCACACAGCAAGCAACATTATTTGTCAGATAATGCATTAAAAGTGCTTCAAAAGACATCAGGATTGACTTGCGTTTGGAGTTAGCATCATATGACCATTAGAGAAACTGTCAAAATAAAAAGTAAATGAAGAAAGCACACTGAAGCAAAATGAAATGTTCATTCTCTGCCTTTAGCATAATTATAAAATTCAGAATCTAAGTCATATGCAACATGACTTACATAGTTATCACCAATATATTCGGATATGTGTGAGTGCAAGAGAAAGCAGCCTGGAGATGATATTGTTCCAGTGGGAGGAAATCTAATACGCCTGTTTGTGAGGATGCTGCACCTGTCGTTTATTGATGGACTGAGCTGTAAATAACTCTCTGTTTAGTGCTCTATTGGGGGCTCTGTGTTTCTTTCGCCGCTCTTCTTTTCAATCCATACCTGTTTGTGTACACACGCCTACACACAGTTGCATATCACTATGCAGATTTCTGCAGAATTTCACCTTTTTTCTTTTCTAGAGGATCTCAGCATAGTGCAGAATCTCTTAGTACACCTCTGATGGTGACAAAAATAAGAGAAGCTATACATGCATGTAAAATGTGAAACAGTATTAGGTTGTGTGTGGGTGTGCTGTTGAGTGTGGAAAAGCCTCTATGAGTGTATTTATAGCAGATCATTGTTGAGCCCATAGAGACCTCTGTAATTGGATCTGGTCTCCCTTACTAAGAGTGTCCGGTGATAAATGAGTTGGCAGACGTCACTGCTCATGCCATCCCTGTGATAACTGTACACTCCACATCACCGTCTAAAGCTCTTAGTCGTATCAGGATTAAATTCATAGCTGATCGGTGATCCCTGAATTATCATTCTGAGGTGTGTGAGAAGAAGGAGTGGTGGAAACCTAGTCACTCTGTATTGACGTTGTTGTGTCCTTGGGTATTAACTTTGGTTAAGTGGTAACTTATAAAGGCGAGAGACTGATGAAGTTCTTCATATACTCTTAAACTAATGTGCTTACTGTTTTTACTGTAACACAGAAAAAAAACACATAGTATTACCCTGGTAAGGTTTGAAAAATTACCTTTTGGCTAAAACTGTATCATAAAAATGGTAGATTTTGCTTCCATTATTCTAAAAATAAAGAGCTCAAAGAGTTGAAGTCTCTCTTTTATGACATTGCAGACTCGAGTCTGTATTTTACAAAAAAATGTATTTAAAAAGTGACTGCATCATGACAAAAAGAAACATTTACTTTAGTACACTGTGCTGTCATAAGTAGTCTAATAAAAAACCGAGTCCTGCCAAAACCTTGACAGTAGTTTTAGTGAGAACACAATATTTTTTTATTTCAATAATAATAAAAAATGCTATCTGATATTTAAATATTAAAAAGAAGAAAGAGTGGGCTGGCTGGAGAAAACGACTGACTGCATTACAGCATTACCAAACCATAAGGTAGAGACATTTTAACAAGTCACCACTCTTAACCACATGATGAATAAGATGGGAACAGATGTAAATATGCTGGAGAAGCACAGTTAGCTTGGTGAAAAAAGTGTGTGTGTGTGTGTGTGTGTGTGTGTGTCTATATTGGAAACTTCTCTCTGCTCAGCTGGAGAATATGAGAATGTTACAATTATAAAACAAGATTGACAGGATGGATAGTGTTGCACTGGCAGATGACAGTTTCTGGCTGCCTGCCTGGAAGTTATTCACAGCAAGGCACCACACACACACACACACACACACACACACACACACACACACACACACACACACACACACACACACAGACTTCAGAGAGCCCCAACTCAGAGATCAAGTGGTCATGAAGGAGGGGGCCTGGTGGACAGGGTGTGGCGTCTGTGTTTGTGTGTGTGTGTGAGTGTGTGTGTGTGTGTGTGTGTGTGTGTGTGTGCGTGCGTGTGTGTTTGTCAAGGTCAGAGCAAACATGGTGCAAACCTGAAAACACAATCACATATGTGGCTGGTATGATATACCGAACTTATGAATAACTATATCAGTCAATACTTCACACTCATTGTTCACGATTATAGATTTATTGGACAGTTTTGAACACTAGCACCACACTGAGAGCTTCAGAAATGATGAAGCATCACACACTTCCTTGGAACCATGAAGAGCTGTTAAAAAATAGAAACTAATATACAGACTTTCATCCAGTATAAAGATGAAGTCTGGAGGTTCTTTACTTTTGTACCAATGATTTATCACTGCATAGTGTTTGTCTTATCTTTTTGTCTTAGAAACTCTTTTTCTTTGCCATTATCTTCTTGTGTTTTGATTATTTCATACAATAACAACCTACACTATACCTTATGAGATATATCAGTGAGTACCACAAGTCATTTTAACATTTACCCATACAATGAGTGAACATCACTTATTGATTATAGAGTTAAACAGTCTGGGAACCTTTAGAATGTCAGCAACACTCTAAGACTACAGCCAGACTGGAAACCGGGAGGTACAACTACCTCCATCCAAAAGTATATAAGAAATATAAAGTAAAAAGTTGTGGTTTTGTAGGGAAGATTTCTCTGAGTTTTCTCAAAACACTTCACTATTAGGCCACATAAAGTGACATTAGATGACAAAAAGAGACATATTTCAGATATTTATAATTAAAATATTGCAACCCCATGACATGATTGTAATGATGATACAGAGACAAAAATAAGGCGATAAAGTCTTCTTGAAGGGGACATGAGATGACAAAGACATGACTTTCATAGTGATGAAGGCTGCCCGGCCCTCAAACACAGTTACATAAGCAGTCTGAAGCAGAGTTAGTTGGCACCTCTCTAAGATCACAAGGTGTTGGCTGTAAAGCTGGCTGTCAGAAGTTGACACTAAGGACAAACTCAGCTGCTCTTCAAAAGTGGATGGGAGGCATGGAAGGTAGTCTGCTTCCCATAGGACTCCCCCTGTCTTAATTTTGATCTATTTTTAAGTCAGTATCAGCCACATTCAGCAGACGGCTAAACACCTAAAATGCCAAACACATGCACACACATTTGTTCTGAATACTGCCAGAGAAACATAAACATGACAAAGCATTTTACAGAGCTGTCTTTCCAGTGGCTCTGGCTAAACATATACTTGTCCAGTACAATACACCACCTGTCTCAAATGTTAATGTAAAAATAGATTTATTTTTATTATTGTGGTCCAGACTGAAATTTGTATGAAGTGAATTACGCTCTAGACAGGTAGTAGGTGAAACTTAAAATCAAGAGCCTTTACAACATAAAAAGTTCAGTTTGTTACCTGTACATATTTCAGTCAGCTGATAACTTATTTTACGAAGTCAAAATCGAAATCATGAGAACTGTCTTAACCTTAATATATATATCAGTTTTGAACAAGCGTTTTTCCCTTCACTTAACAGAGAAAATTTGAGTTAGTGCAACCTGAAAATTTGCTGAGCACCCTTCAAAAAGACAAGGGAACAAAAAGGAGGGAACAAAAGGACTTATTATGCTACCAGACCGGCCTGCTGCAAGGCAAATGAGGGGGAGAAACATTTGTATGGATCATCAATGAAGGTTTTATTAGTTGGTGAGTAACTTTCTTTCCTTTGTTTTACTTGCAGCAGGCTAACTTTATCAACACTATAAGAATTCCTTTTAACACAACACTAAAACTGAAGTTAGTTTATTCTAAGCTGATTCAGTGATCGTAAAGTCACTGGACTTTTAGATAGCTAGTGTGTTAACAGTTTTTTTTGTTTTTAGAGCTAGATGAAGATGATTATTGTCACTGAACGTCTGCTAATGTTGGCACTATGTTGATGAAAGTTCAGTCAGCAGCAGCTGGATGGGTGCCCCCCCACTCCTACCCCTGGCTACCAGGGAGAGGGAGGCCCAGGCGCCTCTGCTTAGACTGTTGCTGCTGTGACCCAGACAAGCGGTAGAAGATGGATGGATGGATGGATGAATGTATGGACTTAAAACACTGACATAGATTGTGGTCTGCTTCTGCTACGATGGTGGGGATAACAGATGATGTCATACAGATTGTTGTAACCAGAAGTGCCATAATGTCTGATCCAGCCAGCACAAGCATCATGATTGAGGGGTCAGAAGTCCTGAAAGACCTGGACATCCCCAGATTCTGTGCTTTACAAATGGGTCTAATATATGCACTCAACCTAAGCAACCCAAAAGAACTAAAAAAATCTTTTGAGGTGTTTCAAAGATATTCTAAAAGCTAGGTGGTCTAAAAGGAAATTCAAAGGTATTGTCATTAAAAAATAAGCCAATGCTCCAAAAATATCAGGCTGTCCTCAAATTCACCTCTAAATGTTGCATTGTCATGGTGTTCAAGCGATTACAGTGTAATGACTTTGTAATGACAAGATTTCAATTAGTGCCATCATCAGGTCAGCATTTTAATTTGTCTGATAATTTGGTGTAAAATTAAAGATAACATTTTTTACAGTTCTTAGATTCATTTTGCAAAATATTTTCCCTGGAACTGCTTCAACACATACAGTATTCACAAACCACAGAAATTGCTAAAAAGCAGAAGTGACTATAAAAAACTGTGTGTGATCACTGCTCAGATTTTTTTACAGCACTAAGCAAAAAAGTGCTTTGCACCTAACACAAGGGACAAATCAGTGTTTGTGTCTGCACATAACAGACAACTTAGCAAAGAACCAATCTTAAATTGTATCTTTAGGTGCTTTATTACTAGCAGCCTGATGCAAAAAACACAATGTTTGTTCCCATTTCTTGAGTTGCATCCACGAAAAAAATGTCAACAGTAACAGTTTTAAAGGCATTAAATAGTATTTTTGTACCTACAAGGTGATTCTCAAAGAGCTATTAGTCGAAAACTCGCCTAATACTGTAGGGTCGTTACTTTACCGTGTAAAACGCCTTGAGGCAACTTTTGTTGGGAATTGGTGCTATATAAATAATATTTAATTGAAAATTGAATTGAACTGGCATATCTTGAGATGCTGTGCAATGTGTCCTTAAAAAATCTGAGGAAACTGGGATAATCTTGACAGAGAAAAGAACAAAAGGCAGCCAAAATCCAAAGGAGAGCTTTGCAATGTCCTTCAAGAAGCCTGGAAACCCATTCCTGAACTACATAAAGAAATGATGAAGCTTGCCTAAGAGAGTTCATGCTGTATTGGAGAATAAAGGTGGTCATGCTAAAGACTGACTTTCAAGCTGGCTAGAATTATACAAACTATGTTTTTGCCTCATGTACTGTATATCCATTTGATTTTTGCACATTTCAATAAATCATTATAGATAATTCCCATTTTCCCAGCAAAATATGAAGAAACCTAGGGTGGCTCAAAGCCAGCAGTGTGTATTCTACAAAGTCCTTCAACTATTATTGAAGTGGCAAAAAAAGCTAATGAAAAAGTTACTTATTATAGAAGAAATGGCCATTCTGCAACGGAATCTTTGGAGAGTGTTTGCTATATCGTGTATATTTTTATACGTTTTAGATAATTTTAGACTCTGCATGTCCCGATAGTGTAGAGTGCTTTACACATTCGCCTTACAAGTGAAAGCTCCCTGGTTTGTTTCCAGGTGGGGACACAAGCCCCTCTCATCATGGAGGGTTGCGTCAGAAAGGGCATCCAGCGTAAAACCGCTGCCAAATTATTAGTGCAGATTAATCCACTGTGGCGACACCTTGGTTGAGAACACAAGGGGGCAATCGAAAGGTACATTTTATGTTTGTGATTTACATAATCAAAATCAGAATCAGAATCAGAATACATCATTAATCCACAGTGGGGGAAATTACTTTTGTTGCAGACACTCCATAATTATACATAAATATGAATATATATATTAGCCTAATATATATATATATATATATATATATATATATATATATATATATTAGGCTAAATCTGCCTAAAAGACTGCTTTTTTAATCTGGATTTAAGACATACTTCATGGAAGATTTTA
>VUQH01086312.1:0-36751 GCA_015106775.1 Etroplus canarensis | reverse complement strand
AAAAAAAAAAAAAAAAAAATCTGACTGGTAATTTGCAAGTTTAAATGAAAATGAGAGATTTCAGTGTGGCAATAGACTTCAGGACACCAGCGTAGATAAACCTTGTGTTTCATTATGTTAAACTGTTCAGAGTACTGCTTGGACAAGACAAAAATTTGTGCCATGAGTTTCCTTGTTGGCATAACCTTATTTTATCTGTCAAATTAAAACATCATAGAGGAGAGACTGACCTTTTTTAACTGTAAGAAAATGTGCCCATGAGGCATCTGACCTCATAACACTGCCCACCTTACTTTGAGATGACATTATTGTCTCCTATAGGGGAAATTTATTTTGGATCAGAAAATGCTGCTGCAAAAAGATGACAACAAACATCACAACAAAACACTGAATGGCCGCTAATAGTTCGCACAGACCTTAGAATAAGTAAACAACAAATAAATAATTAAAATAAAACTCTCACAGCTGTTCATTTATCAGTTTACCTGACAAAGGGACAAATGACTGTTTCTAGCAGTTACGTTTACACAAGGGAACCCTGTACCACCTACCAGAGTTCATTAGTACAAACTCAGAGTTTATCACACGTGAAGGATCAGCCAAAATCATTTGACCCTGCTGAACAGTAGCCTTTACAAAAAATATCTTACAGGCTGAGAGGTGTTGTTTCCATAATATTTTTTGCCTGTTTAACTGGGTCAAAAATTTGAGCTCTAGACTTGACTAAAAGGTTTCCAAACCAGTTGGTGATGCCATAACGTAAGATGGACTCCATAGTAGCACTGTAAAAAAAAAAACTGACGTAATATTACTGCCAACAAAAACCTCAGAGCCTCCAGAAAGCATGAAGATGCTGATGAATTCTCACAGAAACACTTTCCACACATCTATGTCATGTAAGGTCAATGTCAGCGCGGTCCCTTAAGTATCTGGACGAAGCAACCTGTCTGATGTCATGACCACGTATGGTAATGGAGTTCTGATGTCCAGCGGGATCTGGGATCTAAGATAATTCAGTTTTTCGCACATTTAATGCAGAAGTAACGCTTATCACAGCAGCTCACAAGCTTATCCACTCCTGCTTCGTGACTAGTTACATTTGAGAAGACTGAGAATACCAGGTTCTGAATCTCAGGGCTGAGAGACCCATTAACCACAACTTTCATCTGCTAACCTGTGTGAGCTTGGTGAGACCTCCTCCATCGATAAATTGGCACTGAAGGTCAGCAGACTCTGTGGGATATGCCTCCAGCTCCTCACGAACCTCCACTTTCGGAGCCCCGATTCCTGAAAGCAAAAGAAAAAGAGACAAAGAGGATTGGAGATTATGCAGTCATCCACAACACAAATATTGCTGGAATGTCTTAAAATGTTTCTTTGTGATAAAAATTAAAGAGGAAATTGAACAAACAGGGACTGAAATGAATAAGATCATGACAGGAAACATTATCATTTTGAGTTGGCTTTTATTTAAATGTATTTG
This sequence comes from Etroplus canarensis, assembly GCA_015106775.1. NCBI lineage: Eukaryota > Metazoa > Chordata > Actinopteri > Cichliformes > Cichlidae > Etroplus > Etroplus canarensis. The sequence goes on along the minus strand of VUQH01086312.1, from coordinate 35,268 downwards.
CTGTGACTGATGTTTTCCCCTCCCACTTGTTTTGCTTTCTGTCATGGGGAAGAATCCACCTCCTTAATTTATAATAGATAATTTAGAGAACTGTTATTGGAACCAGGGAAGTAAAACAATAAAAGGGACAGGAGACCAAAAGAAACAAGCTCATTAAAGAGAAAGAAATAAAAATTCTGAATCATCAGTCTTTTAATAAAAAAGAAAAAGCCTCAGGGCCTAGCTTCCTTCAGCTGGGCCCTTCTCATTATGGTAAAGCTTATCTACCAGGAGGAATCACTAGAGGGCAAGCCTCTAGGAAAAACCCAGCAGTTCAGGTACCTTTTCTTTCATCTGTTTGCAGTTCATTGAAAAGCACCTGTAACCCGTCACTCCAGGTTTAAAAGCAGTGATGAGAGGGCAGAGCCGGTCAACCAGGCCAGCACAGGTTCAACGAAAACAAGCCGGGAGAGAGTCGCCCTGTCCGATCAAACTTAAACAGAGATGAAAGGCGTATGAACAGCCAAGCGATGTCTCAACGCTGTCCGCCACATGTTGACCTGCAGGCTGTGTCAGAACACGGAGTTTAAATTGGACAAGAGGAGTGAGTTTTTTTAACATTAATCTCACATATTGCAATCGACTGACTCAACTCTGTGCAGTTGCAGAGGCATAAATCATGAGTTGCCAGACATACTTTGAACCTATACTTTCTCTCTTTATGTGTCTTTTTTTTTTTTAAAAAAAGCCAATGCGCTATTTTTTGCAAACAAGAATTGGTGTTGCTACCTGTCTATCAGGTCTCTGCATTCAAATACTCACCGTAGGGAAGCTGAACTTCCACTGAATTTTCAGCTTGATCTGAACTGATGTTGGAGAAAATGCATTTCAGGCTTACAACAGAACAGCAGGAAACCCTGAGCTAGACAAATTTTTGCAAAACAACAGGTTTACAGAAACACTTCTAAACACATTGCTTTAAACTGCATGTAAGCTTTTTCTTGGGTTGTGTGCGTAAGTGTGCACAGCCGACAAATTACATTTGCTACGTGCATTTCTTAAATTTAATGGACTTTAATGAACTTGTAATCCCTCTAGCCACGAGAGGAAAAAAGACAGAAAATGGCTCAAACAAAATAAGACAGAAAAATGAAAAGTGAAAGGATCAGAGGGAGCAAAAAAGAGAACTTGTAATCCTTTCTTAATACAGGCTGGTCCAAGTCCAGTAGCTCAGTGTGTTTGGCAATGTCCGAAAACAATCATACGAGACACCAAGTAACATTTTTAAAGAGTGTCCAGTTGTTTATGCAATTGTTCACTTTGTCACAATGAGCCTTGGCATCAAACATCAAACCTCTTGATGCTCATTTTTTTTAACATTTTACTTTAACATTTAATGAAGCTGTGACTTCCTTTTTTTCCACTTGTTCTGCCCCTTTAACTGCTCTGCGCCTTTCACTCAAGCAGAGATCCAGACCCCCTGCTGACCTGGGATCAAACCCTACCAAGGTCTTTTCTCCTCTACCTCCCCCTTAGTCTCTGCCCTCTTAGCCAGCCTCTGTCCCTGTAAAGATAAAATTCTTGTGGGGAGCCGGCCTCTTACTCTCTCCACAAGAAAAGGGGATAAGCACTCACTAACCACTAGCTAGCCCCGTGTGGGTCCAGTGAAAAAGCCTCTTAGTGTGTAAGGGATTGATTAGGACAATATGTTACATTGTGCTCCACAGAGGTGGATGGGCTGGCTGGGATTTAGCCCGCAAATCAGCTGTAAAACACAGTCACACTAACAAAAGAAAAGTGAAGGGGGTGTGTGCTGCAGGGGGCGTTGGGTTGTTTTGGATTTACAGCAAGCATGCATCCGTGTGTCTGACCACGTCTGCCGGAATGAATTTTGAGTGTGAAGCCATATGCACGCTTTACTGTGTGGCACTGATGTGTGCATGGAAGATGGCTGTACATCAGAGTGTGCGCATAAATCACAGCATCTCATTGCAATGCGAGTGCAGATAAGACTGACTCAGTCATTGAACCAAAGTTTTTACCCTGAGGGAGACAATGGACTGTCAAACCATTTATCCATTCCTACACACACACACACACACACGCACACACACATGCACACACATGCAAAAGACATAAATGCAAACTACTGGCTGACATTATTTATATGATCTGACAACAAAAACAGCAGCAGTGGACCCAGGGTTTCTCTCTGTTTTAGTTATTTACTTTGCCTTCCATGACATTTTTGCTCACATTTGCTTTTTTCTGTTCTCATAAACAAGAACACACATTAATTTACCCTAATTAAACACATCAACACACAACTCCCACTATTCATGAAGAAGCTGAATTGCAAAAATACACAGACACACCAGATGGTCTCACCAAAGAAATCAACCACATAAACTTTTGGGTTATTCATAGTGGTCAGTGAAATCTCTTCTGTGACGCATGGGAAGAAATAATAAAAACAGAGACAGGGAGAAAAGAGAGGAAGATGGGATGATGGAGAAGGAAAAGAAGGTGGATATAGATGAAAAGATCTAAATAGCGCAAGAGAAAATGTCAGGGAGAGTATGAAAGGAGCTGGGAGAAAGATAGTAGAAACATTTATAGGGAGGAATAAATGCAAGAGAATAAAAGAGGGAAAAGATTCATAAAAATGACTAAAAGAATGTCTAAAGCAGAAAGAGACTGGAGGCAAAGGAGGTGCAGGGGTAGACTGGAGGAGGGCATAAAGAGAACCAGAGAGTGGGGAGTTTTAAAAATGGTCAAAAAGAGAGGAGAAAAACTAAAACCTTTAAAAAGTGAAAGGAGGGAGCAGAGAGCATGAGATCACACCAGAGATGATTCATTTCCTCAGAGCCAGACTCCAAAAATCCCCATGGAGACTGAGCCTACTGGCTCAGTGAGATGAGACGAGTGAGAGGATGAGAAAGTTTTCATCTGTACTGTACATACAGACCAACGGGATCTGAGTGGCAGCTCATTTTTAGCTGAGTGTAATTTGTGGTTAACCATTTAGGCTAATATGTGATTGCTGTTGAACAGACACGTACAATATAATTCAATTCAATTTGCTTATATAATGCCAATTCACAACAAAGGCACTTTATAATATAAGGCAAAGACCTTACTTCATTAGAGGAGGAAGCCCCAACAATAAAAACAGATCTGTATATAGATATATAGATACTGTATATAGCATACAGATCAATATATACATTTTATGGACAAAACTGTTGGGCCACCTATGCATTACACTTACAGGAGCTTTTATGACATCACATTCCATAAGCATTAATATGGAGCTGGTCCCTCGTTTGCAGCTACTGCAGCTCTTGCTCTTCTGGGAAGGCTTTTTACAAGATTTTAGAGTGTGTCAGTAGGAATAGTTGTCCACTCATCCAAAAGACACATATGTAAGGTTAGAAACTGATGTTGGGAAAGAGGGCCTGGCTTACAGTCTCCATTCTAGTTCCAAAGGTTTTGGATGGGGCTGAGGTCAGGGCCAGTCAGGTTCTTCCACGCCAAACTCATCCAACCATACCTAAGTAATAAGAGGCCCAGACCAACCACAGAAAAACAACCTCACAGCACTATTAATCCTCCACCAAATGTTACTGTTGGCACACTGCAGCCAAGCAGGTAAGGTTCTCCTGACATCTGCCATATCCAGACTCATCCATCAGACTGTCAGAGGGACAAACGTGATTCATCACTCCACACAACACGCTTCCACTGAATCAGGCATCTGAATTTAATTATTAAGAGTTGTGGCCCAATACTTATTTCAATATAGTGTTTAAACATTGACATTAGTTTATAAATATAGTGTATCACATGTCTGAAAAAAAACTCATTACTTAAGCTACAAAACATAATGTAGTGCCATAAAAAAGCTGGCAAGCATTAAATCAGTCTACAATAGACAGACAGTGGATGAATGCTGTTAAGAGAACAATGTGAATGATTACAACTTGAGATTTCTTTTGAATCCATACTTCAGCGTTGGTTCTAACAGCATGATTATTGCAATTCTGGAAACGTAGTCACAGCAGGAACAAAATTACAATTATCAAACATGTGGTAACTCTGGGTTAGCCAGATCTTTGAAGCAGAAGACAATAGTCAAAAGATAAATCATTACTGGTGAAAATCATGAGTTCGTACAACAACTTCAAGTTAAACATGTTGAAGATGGAGCTGTAAGGAAGGAGGAAAAGAGGGAGAACACAGAGAAGGTACATGGATGTAGTGAAGGAAGACATGAAGAGAGTTGATGTGATGGAGGAGAATGCATGTGGATGGAGGCAAATGATCCACGGTGGAGACCCCTAAAGGGAGGAGTCAGAAGAATAAGTATTCTATTTAGTTTTCATCAGCTTTTTTATCCAAGATCTCAGCAATTGCTTTGGTAAGCATAGAGACATAAGAATCAATGATTGCCTTTATTGAATAGTTGTTATTAACATGCAGAATGCACAAACTGTAGCCAGGAGATGTGGGGACCAAGAGCAGAGGAATGCCATGCTGCAAAGGTCAGGCCTATCGGGAGTGGAAGTGGGTTCTCTGCTGCCGAGGGCGATTTTGGCCATGCCATATTAGCTATTAACTTCTAGGCCATTGCATCTCCAACAATATGTAAATCTTTAAAGATGAAGATGGGTGAAGTTCAAAAGAGCTCAGCCATAAAACCTGCTGCAGGGGCTTTTTGATTTTTAAGTTTTTCATTTTTAAACATTCAAATAAAGTCTTGATGAAATAAAAGTAATAACTTCTTATTTTTCTTTTCCTTCTTTTATGAAAGAATTACAGAAAAAAATAAAGGAGTCCCTTCTTCTATCTCCTAAACCCAGGAAATGCAACTAAAGTTTAGTTACAAAGACAAAATTACTACCTGGATGTTTGCACCACCTCTTGATGAACAGTCCAAATACATTTATTTCTTTTTCCTCAGCTTCATGGAAGAAAATTTCAAGATTGTTTAAGACAGTTATTGGAAGCATGCTTTCACCCCTGTGAAATACAATTTTATTTTTTTATGGAAGCATAATGCCCAAATGTCTGTCCCGCTATCAAGGAAATTGGTGTCAGTGCACCACAATAATTCTTATCTTTTTAATCCTTTCCAGCCTGGAACCCCTGTGATCCCACAGCTTATTCTGCCTCTGCACTCAGTGGAAGTCACTGTGGATTGGAGCAACAGCTTAACATAAATGGAAAGTCAAAAAGGGGAGGTGTTTAGATGAACAGCCCCCCTTCTGCTCCCCTCTTGATGCTCCAGAGAGATGAATCACAGTTAATTGACATTTAGGGGCTTGTGGCATTTGCCTGTTTATGTGGAGCTTCTCCATGTAGACAGGCATGCAGGAAGAATGTAAGGAATATGCTGATGGGGTGCTCACTCATCCACATTAACATCCAAATCACATGCTTATAGAAGCCAATGAACCACAGCTGTTTTGTTTTTGGGGTTTTTTGTCAGCCTGTCATGATGTCAACTATGTCAGCTTTTATCTGGTTGATTGCCAGCAGCTGTCAGCTGATAAACCAGAAAGAATAGATGAATTTGAAAAGACGAGACTGCTGCACAGGGAATTACTTTAACATCAGAAGTACATGATGGAGCTGTAGTTTTCTTTTTCTTTTGACTAAATCATAAAATATTGGCAAATTGTCAGCAGTGATTATGTTTATTGTTGACCAAGGTAACAGCCGGTAGAGAGATCATTTTTATCCTTTGGTTCATCATTAGACATTCATTAACTGCAGTTTTCAGGAAATCCAAATTAGTATTTTGATCGAGCAAAAACCTCCAGGGCTGAAAAATGAAGCTAATACCAAAGTGCCAAAATGCTGCAGCCCCATCAGAGCCACTCGAGGCTCCTAAAGTACGTAAACCCCTCTAGACTCCCACATTAAAATGATTAACTTTACAGTGGAAATAAACATGTTTACACCCTTTAAAGCAACTATACACAAGGATTTAAAGTGTGCATTATTAGTCAACTGACAGGAAAATGCTGACACAGGCAAATATAGCTGCTAACTTTTTGTTAAGTTTCACCTAATTTGTGTCTCTAAACTTCAGCCATGTTTGCTGAGATGGTTCCTTTTTATATTAAATAACATTTTTGCATTAACTGTGTGGTAAATTGGAAAATGAAGTCTCTAAACCTCATAATCGTGTCTGTGCCTGTGCTTAGATCACCTGCTCAGCCAACGTTATGACATAAATAGTTATGACAGCAAGTCCAAGAGGTCTGCGTACAATTTGGTGAGTGAAATTCACATATTTTATGCTTATCTCGAGTGTCCCCGTAGAGTAGTGGTTTAGACATTTGCCTTAGAAGCAAAAGGTCCCAAGTTTGATTCCAGGTGGGGACACAAGCCTATCTGACCATGAAGGGTTGTGTCAGTAAGGGTATTCAGTGTAAAACCTCTGCCAAATTAATCAGCCGAAGGTATATTTTTTACAGGTGTCTGTCTGTTGCAGGTATTAGTCTATGGATGCAACTTGCATACTAAGCTTACCCTCTCCTTCCAATCTAGCTCCAAAAGACCAATATGGCAGTGGTCAAAATACTAAAGGTGAACCTTCAAAAATTAATCGAGTGACATCACATTGGTTTTTTCCAACTTTTATATACAGTCTATGTGTTTTTTAATATAACGAGGCTCTTATGTCTTCCTAAAGCTTAAAGAATTTGACTATTTTTTTATGCTATCCTTTAAAAGAAGTGATATTTTCAGTTTTAATACTCTTAATGGTCTTTTACACTTTTACCGAATTTGTTATAGTGTCTTTCGCTGTGACCAAATGACTAAGAAGACAGCGCACGAGCAAATTGGCCAAACTTAATAAAAGTTTATTTTACTTTTTCATACAGTTTTCTCCCCCAATAAATAGTACATAAAGAAGAGTTAAGGTTGAAAAGTATGATATCAATTAACAACAAGGCACTTATTAGACTTCAGTCAATAATAGATTTGGTGTCTTGAAATAAGTATTCCTATATATCACTTACCCATATAAATAGAAAATTACCTATTTCATTTCTATTTTTTCTGTGCTCCTTCAGGAGTGAAACAACATCTGTCTTGGCAGAACCCCCAAGGCACACAGTGTTAATGTGTGATCACTTCACTTAATCATAGCTGAATCCTCCAGCTTTTTTCACTTAGGTATAAATGTTGGTTGGGGTGCATAGTTTCTTTTATCAAGAGACAGCTGTTGAATGCATTGAGTGATCAAGCATAAACTGAGCTTAAGGCCACCAATATACTGTAACTGAAATGCTAACAAGAGATGGGAAATGAACGATTCATGCGATGAAGGTTTAATCACAGTTTCATTGCACGGCATAGCTCAAGGCAATATTGAAATTTTATATAGAGTTTCAGGTAAAAGGGAAAATACGTTTTTAAATGAAGCAGAAGTAGAAGGATGGACAAGAACAAATCGGTGACAAGATAATCTGGCATACCTGTGAGACACCAGACATGGGTGTTAGACTTGTTAAAGTTTAGTTTGGTTATAAATAGCAGCATGTAAGCACCCTCTTCATGTAAGTGGTCATGTAATCAACTAATAATGTAAAAGTCAATTTGAGTTTCTACAGGGTGGGGCCCTTGAGAACATCACATTATTCCATACAATTAACCCTGGAATCAACGCTTATAAAAGACAGCAGTATGTGATATCAAGCATATGATATCTATGCTTTAGAATTATCTCCCACCTGCTCATGTATTTAATGCATGCAAATATATATCTGATATATTTCACACACTGTACAGCAGGTCAACATCTATTAAAATCTCATATTCATGACTTGCATAAATGAAAAAAAAATCATGAAAGGTCACATGAATGAGAAGTGAAGAGGGAGGATGGTGTTGAGTGACTGTCTTATCCACCATTCACTGGGGACCTGAATTAGCAGTAATTGGTATTTGACAGCTCATAATCAGGGTGGCTTTTCAGTAACAGGACACTGATCAACAACATGGTGGAGGGAAAGGAAAAGGGAGATTAGTTGTCACAAGGGCTGCATTAGTTTCACACAACAGTTACCGTACTAACTGGCACTTAACAGCTTCTGTTATTTTTACTTCCACCAAGTAGGTTATATTTTACCCGGTGTTGGTTTGTTTGTCTGTTTGTCTCTGCGCATTAATTCAAATAGTCACAAATGGATTTTAATTAATTTCTATTTAGTGATGGGGTGTGGCACAAGTAGCAAACCATTACATTTTGGAGGTGATCTGGGGTATCAGTGAAATTATAACAGGAGCTGAGTGGGCTGCTAGCTCCCTACCTTGGTACGGTTAACCACTTGGGTGGGTAGAAGAGTTGAGGTCATTTTAGAGGTTAAGTTCACGGTTCAAGGTTAAGCCAGAGGCATATCAGTCAAGTTCTAGGCATTTCATTTAAAAAATGTAACCTAAATATATTGAAAGTCAGTGAAAACCTTGAAAATCTGAAAAAGTTTTGCTATATGTCTGAAAAAAACTAAATAAGATCTTGCTTCAAAAACTATTACAGAGACAAGTCAACTTTTTTTACTCAGCAATGAAATAAAAAAAATTAACATGGGATCAAGTTTCAGGACCCTGTTCTCACACACAATCCAGACCTCAGGACCGGGTGTGTCCACCAGCACCTGCCGATCCTGACGCAAAGTTGCGAGACAGGCCTTTCCTGGATGCTGACTGTCATCGAAAAGGCTGTAGCCTGTCAGCTGAGTACAACCAAACTGGACTGCTACAGCTCTCTGGGATGCACCACCCTTTATCATGCCAAGTACACTGTGAAGTTCTTTGCGTATTAGGTGCAGTATAGTTACAAACTGCAGCACACTTTACACTGTATTTGGGTTTGGGTTTGTATAGAATTTCGAACCCACTAACAAATCTGAATAATGGCATGACTTTGACTTTTGATGAACACAAAATCATTGAAGTGTGAAATCCACCGGTTTGAGTACTCAGACTATTTTGAACCCATACTCATCCTTGGGTAGATATTTGGTTTCAGTTTCAGGATTTGGGCATTTGTTTTTTGTTAAATGTGAAATTATAGGGTCTGTGTCCACAGAGAGCTTATTTTTTGGTTGAAAGCATTTATCCTATGAAGCTTAGCACTGACAGCACTGACAAACACACCCTCAGCTTCTTTCCATTATGCTGATCCTTGCTGTTGCTGACAAACCAGGCATTTAACATTAACACTGAAAAACCAGCTTTTTGAACTTAGCAACAACTGCAAAAAATGCTGTGGAAACAGATCCATCTACCATCCCAGCCTGGGCACCTGACAACCCCTTTAACACACAGCATTGCACTGAAGCTCATCTCACTGTTGCCAACCAATGATGTGACTAAAGACCAGAAAATATAGTGATCTTCAATCTGTAAAGTGCTGATGTTATGAATTAAAATAATAATAATAATACTTTTAAAATGATTTTCAGCATCAAAGACCCTTTTTTCAATATGCAACTGTTGAAAATCAATAAACCATATAAATGATATAAATGAATCCATCAAATTTGCCGCGCAAATTAAGAAAAACCTTTCCTATTATTACCAGAATTGTGTCTGGCTGCACATCACTGACCTAATTGCCTCTAACTGGCAGTGAAAGTGCCTGGTCTTTGACTAATTAGATGCAGCTCTTACACCACATGTGATGAAAGTGCAAAAGGTTGCTTATAGGAACCGAAACAGCAAATTGGAAATAGTTGTCACAGCAGGACTCATCCTCAACAATCTCTGCAAACGTGTAGATGTAGCTTTGTTGATAAATGATCTGTGTGATTAGTTCCTCAGTGTGATATCAAACTCCCTTTTTTTCCAGAGCGCATCTGCAAGTGGAAAAAGATTCAGAAATGTAACAGTGAAATGATAATAAAGACTACCAGGCACATCCAGGCAAGTGATAATACAGGTCTGTGAAAAGTATCCAAAAATACAACAGTGAAATTTCAGCTTCTAAACAGTGAGATGCTTAGCAAAAACTGCGGAAATAACGGTGCGTCAAATCAATCTTTTATGTCAAAATGAAACATGAGGTTGTACTATCACTACAAAGCACAACTTAACTGGATATCAGAGAGGGAAAGGTAGTGTTATGTGAGAGGAATAAAGGATATACAAAAATCAGTTATCTGCAGTGAGATCGCCAGTAAAAAAAATGTCCTATTTCAAAGAATAATTTTTCAATTTCAATAAGACAAAGAATTAAAAAAGCAATTATTTTTGGCATTAATTATCAGGTATATGGTGTGAAAGAGTGAGTCACAAAGGCAAAAAAATACTTCAGTTTTTGGTGCAACATTAATGTGGACCTGACAGCTGAAATAATTGGCATGTTTACACTGTGGGTGGATTTTCAGTGTTACTATGCTGTCAGCTGACAACCTATTAAGTCCAGTTACAGTGATTTTTTTTTTTCTTCACTTTTTTCAACTGGAACTGAAGGGCTGCAATAATCCTCAGTGGGCTGAGAAAATGATATGGCCTCTGGGCTTATGAAACACTTTTAAAATTCTCCTGCATTTAATTCCAAAACTCACCGGTGACTATCTTCCAAGGAGCGTACTGGTTTTTATGTCTAAAAAGTTGGCATTTTACAAATGCAAGGTATTCATTCACTTGCATCTTTAAAGCATTAATGGAGGCTTCCAGCTGCAGTGTATCTGTGTGCATGTGTGTTTGACAATGGGAGCTGACTCACCAGTAATTGGTATTTGACACTAAACGACTACAGTATATAGTCATCTTTAATCAGGTTTGAAGGCTTTTTGATGATAAATGTAGCAGGAATTGCCTATTCTGTCTGACACCTTTGCACCATGAAGGGTCTGATAAGGCTCATGATACTCCATACAAAAGCCATTGTTACAATAATGAATAGGTGGCAGGCATGCAATTTAGTTAGATAGTACAATTTGTAGGGCACCTTAGTGTAGATAGCTTATCTCCCACCTGCTCATGTATTTCGTGCATGTAAATCTACTCCAATAAGAACAGAAACAGAGATGTGGCAATGCAATTCAGCTGCCTCTGTTAACTGCATGTCCAGCAGGCTTAGGGGTAGCATAAAGGTAGATTTCATGTGAGTACAGGCAACCACAGTTTGCATAACTCTGTGTTACAGCCCCCACTGTACACCAGAGGATAAGAGTGGCGACCCCTTGGGGAGAATACGAGGGAGCAGCCGAAAGTACATTCTCTATGGATCAATGAGAAATGTCCCTGTCAAAGAAAATGATAAATTAAATGAAAACTGACTTACCAATGTACAATATAATGTAAAACTATTTCAAAAAACAATAATAATAATAATACACATTATTACTACTATTGCTGTTGTTATTTTTTATGGGCACAAAATTAAATTTAGGGGTGCCTGAGCACCACTACTCGTGGGTCTGAACTCACCAATGCACCAGATTATCGCAGGACTAACACAGAGAAACAGACAACCATCCACACTTGTATTCACATCTACAGCCAATTTAGAATCGCTCGTTCACCTAACACTGCATGTCTGTGAACTGTGGGTGGAAATTGGAGTACCCGGATAGAACCCACATAGGCAGAGGAAACTCTACACAAAAAGCCCCCAGCGTGCTGGTGGATTCAGACTGTGGACCTTCTTGCTGTGAGGCAAGCAGTGGTAACCACCGCACTGCTGTGCAGCCAATTGTGTTGTGCTTTTTTGTGTGTAGTGCACACATGCTGACTCTAAAAGTGGCATCAGCATTTGTGAACCCATGCATTAGGTCCATTAACTTGTATTCATCAGGTCCGCTCTTGTTTTGCATTTCATTACTAAATGTAAAAGCTAACAAAGGTCTCTATCTTTTTGTGCAATGAGCATGCACAGATTTAAAGTAAAGCATTTTGAAACTTATTACATGAGCAATGAAAAAAAATCACTGCACACCAGCAGCTTTGTAATTCAGAGCTCACATTGAGGTGATGACACACCTAAGAGGACTCATGACAATTCCATCACATTTTCTCAGTGTTCTAGTCTTGAAGCTGACAGTATAGATGTGAACTTCTGACTGAAAATATGTTGGTTTCAGCCCAGGGGCGTACTCCACAAAGCAGGATTCCCCAGTTAACTGTATATCTTTGATGAGTAAAACCCAGAACACCCTTCAAAGCAGGAACATGGTCTGAAGTAAAAAAGAAGAGCTGTTCTGGATGTTACATGGTGTCCAGATAGCTGCCTAATCCTGCCTTGTGAGAAAGGCCCCTGGAAAGGCTGAAAATGTCTGGGGAAAGTGAACAAGAGCTGTTCTTCCTCAACAAACACTGCAGAGGTGCCCTTGAGCAAGGTATTTAACCCTTAAAGCTGCTCGATGTCTTATTGTGACTGTGTGAATGCAGAAGCAGAAAATAGGCTCAGCCAGCCTTCTCTGGATAAACCAAGGTTAAAATAGCAATAGACAACTTTTCCCCACCCAGCTGTTTAAACACTCAGCTTTATTAAGCTAATAAATGGGTGTTTTGGTTCTTACTGATCTGACAGAAATAATCTCAACTAAATGTCACTCTCTCCCCTGAGCAAATTCCCATCCAATATTGTCTTTTTTTTAATTTCAGTTTTCATCACAGTCACTTCATCTTCTTAGTTTCTTCTAACAACACTTGTTTTGTAGCTCATCTGGCTGCAGGACTAATGAGCTAATGCCATGTCGAGGCTTCCATCTGTCTGTCCACAATTCACAAAAACTGGTACTTATGCTAGAGTTTTGGTCAGACTTCAGTGAAACTTACACATAATGATCAGTTAATGGGTTTTTACTCAAACTGTGCTCAAGGTCAAAGTCATAGTTGTTGTTTTACTGGCACTTTCTCATTTTTACAAAAATTGCTACTCCTCACAAAGTATTGGTCAAATTTTAGTGAAACTTGCACACATGTTTTGAAAAGTGAAGCCAGTTCCTAAACCTGCATTTTTAGCTCATCCAGTCAAAGGACTACAATGAGGCATCCATCTGTCCATCCATAATTCACGAGAATCACTACTCGTCCTGGAGTATTGGTCAGAATTTAATCAAACTTGCACACAGTGATGATCTACTGGGTGTTCACCCAAACTGTGCTCAAGGTGAAGGTCAAGTTTGTAGTTTTACGTGCATTTTTCTATTTTTATGAGAATCGCTACGAGAATCGGATTGTGTGTGTGTGTGTGTGTGTACCTTCGGCTGCTCCCTTGTATATTCCCCAAGGAGGTGGCCACAGTGGATAAACCTGCATTGGTAATTTGGCAGAGGCTTTACACCAGATGCCCTTCCTGATGCAACCCTCCATGGTGAGAGGGGCTTGTGTTCCCAACTGGCATCAAACCAGGGACCTTTCACCTCTAAGGTGAATGTGTAACCCACTACACTACAAGGACACTACAAGAATCAGATTGTGATGTTTATAAAATGAGTGTTTGTGTGTGCCCTGCCATTGTGCAGGATGTGACTATTTGTGAGCTTCCTTGACTTCTCAATGGATTTTAATTCTCATGCAATACAACCCACCAATAACAAGAAAACGTATTGCTTTCTTCCTGTTTGCCACACATTACCATAACCTGTGACTTGTGATGGATTGTGAGCCAGAAGAGCCACTACAGCACTGAATTTGTGTGTGTTTTTAAAATTGTCTTTTACTCTAGTCGTTCCATCTGTTTTAGGTCTACAATCCAACCCTTCATTTTAATTGGAAATTTCCTACACAATAGTGCACAATTTTGGCACCTAGAAACAGAGGCATAAAGGGAAATGATCCAAATGAGGATGGTGTCATTATTCTACTGCCACTATGTTGTGTAATCAACACAGATCATGATGGGCAGTAAAGCAAAAAAACATTCCCTATTGTCCATTTAAAGACAAAAGTTCAGCTCTGGTTGTTTGCATAGGCTGTCTTAGGTGTTGTTCCAACATAAAGCACCAAGCGACAAGCCTGAGTGTGTAATCTACAGAACAAAGCCTCTTCACTGCAGGTTATGTTTACACATTAAAAAACAAGAACACCAACAGCAGTGCTGAGGTAAAGAACAGGAGGTTCAATATTTCAGGTCTCTGTTTTCAAAAGCCCACCCTTTGCTACTTGGGCCCCGAGGTCCTCCTCTACAACACGAAAACATAAACAAAGCCATGTAATTTTGAAAAGCAATGACAGGACAGGAGGTGAGCAATGTATTCAGAGAAAACAAATGTAGCAACTGCACAGAGAGTTCCCTTTAAAGAGGATTGGTTTTACTCCTTTTCAGGTAGGACACAAGGTTGAAGACAGGTGAAAGCAGACTGTGACACGGTCTATGCTGCATCAAATGATACATCTCTGTCATAATGTCACAAAACAAAGAATCCAAAGCACTCATGTCAATAGCTTTTGTTCAGTGCTCTTTTCAAGTGCAGTGCATTTCTTTTCATAGCCGTGCCTTGTTGATCAAGGCTCTGTGGCTCTCCTCACAGTTCCATTGAGGAGTTTGCCTCCTCTATCTGATGTGTTTCCACTGCTCAATACACTTGCAATCTGCTGCGAAGATCAAAGGCCAGTGAGGAATTCATCAAAAGGAATTATTCAAAAAAAGAAAGAGGAGAATTGGATCGAGATATAAGAGATGTAGCTCCAAACAAATTAGATGGTTATCCAATATCGGTAGAAAGGACAAGCAAAGGCAAAGGGACACAATATGCCTAATACTGTGAGCGAATATTCAGAAAAGGTTGTATCTTAAACCATTTGTTAAGGTTTGTTTGATTAGGGAAAAGGATACTACTGAACAGAATTAGGTGTATTACAGACTGGTACAAAACCATCCAAAAACAACAAAAACCTTTGCTTTTAAACTTCTCACAGACTATCATATGTTCTGTTTGTGGTTTTTCTGTGCAATTCTGGAAATTATGTGAAATGACTGATGTAATTTAACCACAAAAATAACATTTGTCCTCTTGAATTTAAACCAGACCAAGACTGGAACTCCAAAGTCTAACTAAAGCTACATTTGAAGACAATGATGATTATACAGCTTCTATTTGTCTCCACTTTTCAGTGAATCTAAAAACTCCATCTGAAGAGACAACAGTCCTGCGTACATGTGATCAATGAAGACTCTATTCACTTCACCACAGTGCAGTGTGGGTATGTCCTTTCACATGCAATGTAATCTAAATACATTTCTGGATTTTTTTATCCATTATTTGCATTATTAAAAAAGAAAACAGATAAAACATTGAATGTATTGCTTTCATTTTCCCAATGATTTTCTAGGTATTTCTTGGAAATTACTACCAGAAAGTAGAGCAGATCATCTTCTAATTGGGAAGTTGGTGGTTTGATCCCCAGCTCCTCCAATCCAGATGCCAAATTTTTCAGTGGAAAAGCCTGAACTCCAAAGAGTGTCCATCAGAGTATGAGTGTGATTGTTAGAGAATGTGTGTGTGTGAATGGGTGAGTATGGTTTTAAGTAAAAAGTCACTGTTAAGTTCAACATGATCTCTCTGAAAGAAGTGAAAGGCACGCCAGGGTTTTGCTAGTTAAACATGTAGAGGCCCTCGGGGGATTGGCCTTTGGCTTTCCCGCAGGTCTCTAAACAGGTGTGAATTCACTGCTGCCTGGGCTTCTCACCGCCCATGTTTGCACCCACAGACCTCTGTTGGGGAGGCTGTGGGACATCCGACCAGTCAGACCCTTTGTCCCTCACCACATACACCAAATTTTAATTTACCAGTTCGGGTTTCATTTAAAACCGAAATAAATATTTCATGGAAACCCGTTGTTGAAAAGACAGCTTTGAATAAATGAGGTTTCTAAATTTAATGAGTAGTCTTGTTAAATAATTGTGATCTCAATAATGACCTAAATTTAATGAGTAATTATGTTAAATAATTGTGATCTCAATAATGACCAAAATAATGGGGACTCTAACTTTTGCCACAACTGAGCAGAGCTACACTACAGCAACCATTTTTGCCATTATAAAGTAGGGTCTTTGAGAACTGACAAGATGCTTAACTTATTTGTCAATCAAGTCGGCTTACTGATTCAGTGTGGTTAAAGATACTGGCGCGCAACCCTGCTCATTTTGATTTTCAGTTTTGGTCAGGCTTCCACTGGCACAGGAATCCTCACATTTATCTACTCGTTATCACTTGGATGCATTTTCTGGTCCCCATTTTTGTTCAGCCCGCTTGCCCAGCTCTCGCTGCGTGGATGCCATCCAGGAATGCCAGCCTCACTGCTATTATCCAGCACTACAATCAGGTGTGTTTAGGAGCCCTGTTAAAAGCCCATTAGCAACTGCTTACATGCAAGTGCCTTCACTCCTGCTGTATGACCGGCTTTTTAACCGTTGTCTGGCACACTAAAAGGCTTCATTACACAAAAGAAACTGACTCATTGATGCGTGTATCTGTGTGAGTGTGTGTCCATGACACCTGCCAGTCTCAATTTCACCCATATTTTCAAAGTGCCATGACAGCTAACCTGTCAGAAACAGTTTAATGTTACCTTTTTATCTCAACTGTGCATATTTCAGGGGACATAATTAAAAGTACGCTCCATATCGCAAGAGTCCATGAGTCAATCTGGCCTGTGTCTAAAAGGAAGTGACTCTGAAATAATTTATCTCAGCCTTTTCAGCTTAAAACGGCCAGAAATAATCCATGTGACTTCCCACTGAAGCCATAAATATGCATCATGGTTAACAGCAGAGGAAGGAAACCAGGAAACTGTCAGTATTTTACATTTTACAAGGTAAACAAATTTATCTTGTATTTTATCAGGTTTCACTGATTATATAAATTTTTTATCAATTTTTTTTCTAAAATCAACTCATGACTCATCACTGCTGGGTTGTCTGAGGCTGTGAATCACTGAGATAGACGGGTGGATTTTAACAATAGAGGTGGATTTGGCTCATTTCATTTGAAAGCGACGCAAGTCCATTTTAACAAGCACTCTTCAGTAAAACACTAAGAAGAGAGCATTGTGGCCAGCCAAGCACTGAGCCCTAATTACTGATATTTTCTGCCAGACTGAGAAACAAGTGGCAAATAACCAGATTACAAAGCTGAACACAAATTAATAAGGGAGGATCAGGGGAAGAATACCAACATTAACACTGTGTTTCTGAACGCAACAGATCTGGCATGCAAGGGGAAATGAGCCTGCGATTCCTCTGAGCTTGTCATGTCGGTCAAGTATCGCAAAAATATTTTTCAAATCATGATTGTATTGCAGAGATTATCAATATATGTATTCCAGACTATGAATATTTTTATTCTATTTTTTTATTCCTAGACTTAATAATAACCAGTGCTACCAATTAAAAGCATTTTAGTCCAAATTCAACGCTGTATGAACACTCATCACAGGATGAGCCATTACAGGCAGGAGTCTTGTTGAGCTTGAAGGTGCACAGATCACCGCTAAAGCAGGTAATTCTGGTGAATGCGGCACATTTCCCCCCACAGGCCCTCACATGAATCCTCATTACCCACTTAGTCAGTTGTCATAACACTCAAACACAAGACATTCAATTCACAGGCTTCAGGGAAGAGCCTCCCTCTCTCCAAAGCTGTACCCAAGTATTGAAACAATTATCTGACAGGTATTATCAACTAATGGATTTATTACTGTGCTAATCATTATCTACCTCATCCTCACAAGTATTAAAATCTCTGACCAGCAGATGTGAATCCAAATGTTGTTCCACATCTTTAAAGTTTACTCACCATAATCAAAATGATTAAATTAATGAATTATTTTAGCATTAACATTTAACAGCCTTGGAATAAGGAGTGTATCCTTTTTCCCAACCGTATTTCATGTGGCTCCCTATATGAAACATTTCCATCCATTTTCTTCCACTTATCCCATTCAGGGTTGAGGCAAGATTGGATGTTATCAGAAGCAGAATCAGAATACTTTATTAATCCCAGGGGGAAAATCGATTGCATTACAGACATTCTGTTAAGTATATATAAATATAGATATGAAAGATAGAAATACTGTTAAGAAGATAAAGCATATAAAAAACCCTATATGCAGGGGTAATCCAATGTGTAGCATAGGTGGTTTAAGGTTGAACAATACTAATTAGAGAATGTACACAGCATGGCAGTAGGGAATAGTCCAAGGGGAGAAGCTGTAAAGTGTAATAGCCACCGGTAGGAGTGGTTCTAATCATAAATCAGAAAATCAGAGTTGTCATAGGCCAAGAATTTAAAGGTAAACATCAGCTGATCCCTTGTATTTTCCCCAAGGGGACACCTCAGCGGATTAATTCGCATCGGCAATTTGCCAGAGGTTTTACACCAGATGCCCTTCCTGACGCAACCCTCCACAGGTGAGAGGGATTTCTGTCCCCACCTGGAACTGAGCCAGGGACCTTTAGTTTGTAAGGCTAATGTGTAAACCACTACACTACCGGGCACACAGGCCAAGAATTTTGTTTTTTCCTTTTTTAAATGAAAAAATATTGTGGGAAGATTAAACAGCCTTGTGCTTAATGGAACCATAAAAGAGGCAAATCCATGAATGAGTCAGGGAGTTGCATTTACTTCAGACATGACTGTAATAAGAGCAGAATAGAGGCACAACAAAAATCAAAGCAGAACTAAAGGAAAAAGAACATTAAAAATGTTTTAGATATTTTTACAGATATTGGTGAAGCAAAATTATAATAATACCAGTACATTTACATGGTACCTGTAATTGGTCTGTGACGACAAACAAATCTTTCTTGACTTTGTTTAAATTTTTAAAAAATTGCCCAATTAAGATTATTATTTCCAATTGCAACCACTGACGTGGATTCTATGATTCAACAAGAATATGACCAATTATGCTTGAAAACTCTCTGGCTGCTCTCTGTAACACCTGTAGTGCATAATGCAAAGCTGGCCATGGTAAAAAATCTAATCTAAGGAAAAACATGGTCAAACACAAAGCGTATCTAAAAGTTTAAGAGTTTACCATATTTAAAAAGGACCTTCAGGTAACTTTAAGATGTCTGTTGCCAATGTAGAAGAAATTTTAACCGAACCACCAACAGCTACTTGGCCTTCTTCTTCAGGTAATTAATTATTTAGTTAGTTCTTGGAGAAACTGGGCTTTTTTCACTGTGTTCGGGTTTTTACATTGCATTTTAGCACTGGCTGCACTGAAATTTCTTATCAGCATACCATTTATGGAAAGAAAACACATTGTATGACATGGTATATCCAAAACCACAATATGTAACCATAATCAATAATAGTATAATAATAATGTATTATTTAGTATGTATTGTAGTATCCAAACACAGTGACAGTGACATCAACATCACAGACATTGTCAGACAGCAACTGAGGCAGCTCGGGCATGATGTCAAAAATACTTATATATAACTGACATAGTATAAAGTTTCACTTTGCCATGACAGTATGCTTATGCAGCACGCTATGTCCTGAAGAAAGACTGGAGGCTGTAAGGAAAGGATTGGGATGGAGTTAGAGGGAGGTAGAGGGTGGTTTTATTTTGTGTGATCTGAAAAATATTGCAGATAAAAAAAAAACATGTTTCTATTAAGAAGTTTTGACATATTTTAAAAGGCAGAATTTATTTCAGAGCAGATAAAGTACTGAAAAAAGTACCGCTGTGTACCAGTATGTATCACTTCAGACATGAAAGGTAACCAACCTTAGATAGCAATCTCTGTGAAGTTCAAAAGAAGAACTCCATTAGCTGAAATTCATTTCAGAAAGCATCAGTGATTTAGCTTTTCTTAAAATTCATCCACTTTCATAAACAATGACCGGCGGAACAGGTAGTCTTGCTCAGGATATCTCCTGGATACACTGGAATTACTGAATGACGGAGAATAACCAGTGGGATCCAATACTGTGTCATCAAGTGAACTACAAATGTTCTGAATTTTACAGACATCTTTTATCAGGCCATGGAGTCCGTAAAATCATGTTCGAAATGTACTTCTGGGAGTGCAGTTATGAAGTCCATTTCATAATAATCAATCATTATAGCAAGGTCAACAACAAGATTAAAAATATAGTCCAGCAAAAATAATGTTGTACCTCCATTTGCTGTGTTTTGTTCATATCTTGTTGTTAGTGGATAAAATGCCAAATGAGTAATTTTCCTTTGGTACAGTAAAGTTATTATGTTTCTAGAATCCCCCTTTCAAAGTGAAGTACGGATCCAATTTGGCCTGGAAATAAGAAATCTGACATTTCTCTCAGTTGCTTGTATTACATTCTTGCTTTTTTTTTTACAGTAAAAAACCTGCATTTAGGGGGTGTTGGATTCATACCACATCTAGAATTTCATGATTATGTTTACCACCAGGGCAAATCAGATCAATTATTCCCTCGTGCCTATCTTTATCCTAATTTGCAGCCAGGTGAGTGTAAATTGAGGCAACAAGAGAGGCTAAGTTCAGAATCAGAATACCTTATTAACCCCAGGGGGGGAAATTACTTACATTGTAGACTCTGTTAAATATATATAAATATAAATATAAAAGACAGAAAATACTAATGAAAAGAAGATAAAATATATAAACCCTACATGCAAGAGAGTCCAATGAGTAGCATAGGTGGTCCAAAGTTGAACAATACTAATAGTAAATAGTCCAGGTATCAAGGGGAGGAGCTGTAAAGTTTGATGGCAACAGGTAGGAATGTTTTCTGAGTTGTTCAGCGATGCATGGTGCCTATGCATTTGTAACGAGGCATAGGAACCACGCTTGGTAATCCTGTCTTTAAAAAATAGACTACAGACTAAATTATTTATCTTTTATCATGCGTTTAACTTTAGCAAATGTACCTTCGGCTGCACCCTTGTATTCTCCCCAAGGGGTTGCCACAGCAGATTAATCCACATTAGTAATTTGGCAGATCCTTTATGCCAGATGCCCTTCCTGACACAGCCCTCCATGGTCAGAGAGGCTTGTACCCCTACCTGCAATCAAACCAGGGACCTTTTGCTTGTAAGACAAATGTGAAAACCACTACACTGTAGCCATTTCTTATGATGATAACTTTGGTGATGCAACATTTTGCAAGCAAATAAAGCTGCATCAGACACTCTTGGGAAACATTATATGACCTCAAAGAACCAGAAGCACAAACATATGCAGAGGGGTGAAAAAGTAACAGTGCAGAACAAAACAATAATAACACAGTGGAGAGTACAGTTGCATGCACAACAGTATAGAAAACAGCAGAAGGCAGCAGAACAGGACAGAGAGATAAATCAGAAAATACAGACGCCTGATCTACCAGAGCTAAACAGTATAACAGAGCAGCATGATTATGGCAGGGTGGGTGGGTGTTGGAATGAAAATGCAACAGAGATGCACAAAAAACCAAGACGGGAAGAGTTTGTGTTCTTTGTGTTTCAAAATGAAGAGAAATGGAAAAAAAATGGATGCAAGCTGGTGGTAGGGAGGACAGAACACAGTGTATGAACACATTTTAGTCTGAAATTACACAGGACACAATTTCTCCTCACTCCATGCCACAATTCAATTCATAGCCAGCATTCCCATTTGTCTCTCGCTCTCTCTGCAACAACGAATTCATATCCCAGAACCTAATCTCTCCCTCTCTTTCGCCAGCTCTCTTGGTGCAGTGATGACAGCTCTACCATATTAAGAGTGTGAGAACGGCTGTGACGGGGCATCTGTACATGGCAGTTGTGTGAGTGTGACCTCTCTGAATCTATTATCTCTGCAGGTATCCAGATCACATCCAACAGTTGTGCAGGCTGACCAATCACTGCTAACACAGGCTGCTTCCTGTGTGTGTGTGCGTGTGTGTGTGTGTGTGTGTGTGTGTACACATGTGGGTGTGTCTTTGATCTCTGGCTGTCCTTGCCGTGCCCCCCATCTCTCTCTCGCTCTCCCTCTCTCTCTCTCTGGTGTAAACGGACCATACACCAAACACAGGGCAGCCTGTCCTGGCAGTTGGCAGTAGCGCACACACACATACACACATGCAGTGAGAGCCCCCAGCTGTTTTCCGTCTTTTTTTCTTGTCGAACTGACAGACACTAAGCAGACTGATCTCCTCAACTCAGCCTCTTCTCCTCCCTCTTGCCCTATGACTGACTCCCTCTCCTTTTCTCTTAACTTCCTTCTTTATCTTGCTTTCTTTTCATCCACCTCCCTCCCGCTCCTGCTTTATGTCTTTCACCCCCTCTTCTCACTCCATTTTTCTCTCTCTTCTTCTAACTCCCCCTTTCCCCTCCTCCTCAGACATTCTCGCCTGTATTTTTTTGTTCAGGTTCTCTTATCTGAGCTAACAAAACATTAACCAATTTAGAACATTTAGAATACAAGGAAAATAATACTGAGGTGTCCCAGCTGCATTAGAAAGGACTGGATTACAAAGATATCAGGTGACCTGGTGTAAATAGCTGTGAGGATATAAAGATCTATAGGAATTAGACAAACAAATGTGGTATAAAGTAATGTTGGTTATAGAAATGTTTTGGATTTGCAGGTATTTTGCCCTACAGTTCATGGCACAATGAGTTGTAAGGCCACAGTTATAGAGTACCGTGAAAAAATCTTGAGCTACCCCTTATTTCTTTATATTTTTTGGGAAGCAGGAAATAGGTGCAATGAGTTAATAAAACGAGCTTGAAAGTAAATATTAAGTATGACCACCTTTGTTCTTCAGCACACTCTGAACTCTCTTAGGCAAGTTTTCTTATCATTTCTTTAAGCAGTCTTCAGGAATAGTTCTCCAGGCTTCTTGAAGGACGTTCCAAAGCTCTTCTTTGGATGTTGGCTGCCTTTCTCTCTGTCAACATGATTCCACAAGGCTTCAATAATGTTCAGATCCGGGCAAGACCTGTTGCCACTGATTTTCAGTCTGGTTCTTATGTAGTTTGGCATACCTCTGCTTTTTTTTCTGTTTCCCTTCCTTTAGAAGGGCGTCTTGGCAGCTACCCTTAAGACTATTTCTCATGAGTAGGCCCACACGGAATCTGCAGATATCTTCACTGTTGTCTGTGATGATACATGGGGACAATCTGAGAACATTATGAACAATTAGCTAAATAAATAAATAAATAAATCATAATCCCTGTTTCCTGAGCAAATATGTTGATTTATTTAAAACAATAAATTTAACTAAATTTTCTCAGCATTACAGCAGGCTGAAATAACTATAAATTTACTCAAGTTTTTGAATTTGACACTTTCAATTTCATCATGAAGATTTTCAGGACTGTCTTTTCACACTGATCAAAGTCCCAGCATCATACACAAGTGACAGAGAGGCAGAAATAGCAAATATTTATCAAGCAACACATGCCTCTTCAAAGTCTGAGGATAAAGCTGCTGAAAATCTGCAGGATTCTGCGGGTGCATTTTGTGTGGGCCTGCTGATGAGGCTTAGGTAAACAGTAGCTGGAAGGGCCAGATGTGATGTCCTATGTCAGGTCTTTGCTGGATTTTCCCCTATTTCTTAAGGACATGACTTTCAGATACTATTAATCATTTTTTAGGCCTGTCGCGTTTTTCTTTTGTCCTCCATTTTTCCAGTTTCAACAATTTTTTTTAAGATACATGCTACACACCTTGACAAGTTTGCCAAATTTTCAGCTGATAGTTCCTTCAGAATCACTTTGTTGGTGCAAAAATGCCATTTTATGCCTGTCAAACTGTGCTATATTTGATATTTTTCAACGATTCAATCAAAGAAATGCAATTAATTTGTGTTTTGTGACAGGCTGCTAGGAACAAAGTGCCTAAAAATGCAATGTAAAATTGCTTCGTTGCTTAAATTAATTCTATTATGCGTAGACACAACGCTGATTCACGCCTTGTGTTAGGGGTCTTTTTCATTGCTTGGAAGATTCATAGGTGAGTATTAAGTGGCTTAACAAATATAAAAGCATTCCCGTGAAAATGTTCAGGACTGAAAGTGAGTGAAAGAGCAGCCAGGGTCCAAAGAAAAGCTTTGAAAGACCTTCAGAAAAGCAAGAAGAACTGTTGTTTAAGACCACTCTGAAAACTACAAGAAAATCTGCCTCCCTGAAAGCAAAATATAAAGAAATGGGACTTTTGCACAATACTATAGTGACACGGGAATGTATGTGCCCCCTGTAATGGCAATCTAATAGTCAGTCAGGCATTTCTCTTGAAAAGAAACTAATTTTACCCTGGACGAATTAGATAAAATGTCAGAGGGATGATAGTCACTGGAATTCATTAGTCATTAACATCTGAACAAAACATTGTGTCTGTTGTATGTATTATTATAAGTATCAGTATCTTGCATGTTGTGTATATACTTGTTTTTGTAGCTTATTTAATATTGTCTGTACCTGTCTAGGGACTACGGATGGAAATTAGCTAGTTTCTACATCTGGTACGATATTTGAGTATATGATCCCTAACAAATTAAGAATAAAAATAAAAGCTAATTCAACTCAGTAGATGTTGAGAAGTTTCAAGTGAAAAATTGAACAAGTCAGTAAAGCCCAAGGGTCATCATTTTCAATGCTATGAGTGTGTGAACAGTCTCACACATAAAGCCAAGAATTATGTTTTTTTTTTTCCAAACCAAATCTAAGTTGGTCTAAGGTTACCAGAAAATTCAAGGTTGATTTTATAAAGACATTTTATGTTAAGAATCAATAAATCAGTTGAATCATGAAATCAGTTTTAATTATACACTTACAGCATCTGGAAAAGTTCAAAACCCCGGCTAAAAAGTTTTTGAACCACTTCGAAAGAATTTCAGAATGAAGGTATTGTATACCACCAAGTATTAGAACAGTATATTGAGATTTTCAGCAATGAGCTTCTTCTAAGCAAAAAAAATTCCAG
Source organism: Etroplus canarensis (assembly GCA_015106775.1). Classification (NCBI taxonomy): domain Eukaryota; kingdom Metazoa; phylum Chordata; class Actinopteri; order Cichliformes; family Cichlidae; genus Etroplus; species Etroplus canarensis. The sequence continues at coordinate 10,412 of VUQH01086312.1, read as the reverse complement.
GAAAATGGAATCACAAGTCAACTTTCTTCTATTCTTGGTCAAATCCTTACATCCTGCTGTAATACTCGATTTACTTTATTTTAGTCATGCACTCCCGTCCTTTAATTACATTACGCAGTGCGCCACTTATTATCTGTTTGCTGGCCTCTTGACTCCCACAATATGTCGCCATGTTCTGCTTCCAGTTTGACAGTCTTATCAGCCTCAGGGAAGACAAGCTAAACTGTAGTGGGCGGTGAAGCCGCTGTCTCATTTATGTTTTCCTTGGAAATGAAACTCCACATAGAAATGTTTTATTTTGTAACGGTTACAGTACTGTAAATGCACTGGCTGGAATTGCACTGGGAGGTTAAAAATGGGTCAGACTGCTTTGTACTTCTATTTGGAATTCATTTTACAAAAGAGTTAGTTTTCTGCCTCCAGACTAAAACACCAGGCATGGTAGAAATTTTGTTTGTGGCGCTCACACCACTAAAAAAATTTTTAGAAATTTTTTTTTTAATCCTTTTAGGCACTTTGGGACCACTAAAACCATTTCATAGTTCTGCTAACTGTGTGCGGTAATACGCTTTTTTCTATATCCAGACTGCAAGAACTGAGAGCCATCCTAGTTCTTAGAACTCTATTAGCTGTATACTTTCAAACAAGAACTCTGAGTGACATAGCTGTAATTGCATCATAAAATTATTGAGCTGTAAAATATTAAACATTTTTAACTACATTATCTGAACAAAAAGTATTGAGCCACAGGTCTTAATCATTGATTTCAGATGTTTCACTCAGTCCCATTGCCACAGATGTATAAAATCATGCAGCCAACCATGCAATCTGCCTTTACAACAATTTGTGAAAGTGCAGGTGATTCTAAAGAGCCCTCCTAATTCCAGAGTGTACTGTATTATGATGCCACCATTGAAATAACTCAGCTTGTTGAATTTCTTCCCTCCTGGATAGTCAACAATCAATTGTAAGTGGTTTTATTGGAAAGTGAAAGCATTTAGGAACCTTAGCAGCTCAGCCATTAAGTGGCAGACCACATAAAGTTAAAGAGTGGGGTTACCAAGTGCTGAGGTGCATAGTGCATAAAAGTTTCCAATGCTTAGCTGACTCAAGAAGTTCCAAACCTCTTCTGACATTAACATCAGCATAAAAACTGTGTGCTGGGGCATACTGTAGATTTCCTCCATGAAGTTCCCAGCACAATGCCAAATGTCAGATGAAGTGGTGGAAAGCACACAACCACTGTAATCTGGAGAGGTGGACACATGTTCTGTGGAGTGTCAAATCATGCTTCTCTATCTGGCAGATTGATGGATGAGTCTCGGTTAAGGGAATGCTGGGATAACGTTGCCTGTCTGACTGCAGTGAGCCAACAGTGAAGGTTAATGGAGAACAGAAAATGCTATTGGGTTATTTTTCTGGGCTTAGCCTGGGCCCCTTAGTTCCACTGAAATCTAAATGCTTCAGCTTACCAAGACATTTTAGACAATTCTATGCTTCCAACTTTGTGGGAACAATTTCAGGAGGGCCTTCTTCTGTTTCAGCAAGACTGTACCCCAGTGCACCAAGCAAGGCCCATAAAGGCATGGCTGGATGAGTTTGGTGTGGAAGAACTTGACTGGCCTGCACCTTTAACATTAACTGTAACAGAGATTGCAAGCCGGGCCATCTGGTCCGACATCAGTGCCTGACCTCACAAATGATCATCTGAACAACTGGGCAAAAATTCCCACAGACGCACTCCAAAATCTTGCAGAAAGCCTTCCCAGAAGAGTAGACACTGCTGCAGCAAAGGAAGGACTTACTCCATATTAGTGCTATGGATTTAGAATGGGATGTCATAAAAGCTACTGTGGGTGTAATGTGTATATAGCCCAATACTAGTGTATGTAAAGAACAAATTTTAATGCCTCAGAAACACTGAATAATACAAAGGGAAACAAATCATGCTTTATTAATCCTATGTGGGAGAGAGGAATATGACACAGTTTTGACTTAAGTGGAATATATAAATCTTTACAAGAATTAGAAAGCAATTAGAGAGAAAATAAAGAGGGTGAAAGAGAAGCAAGAACACAGAAAACCTCAACAACAGTTGAAGCAGCATTACTAACCTCTGACCAGCTATTACATCACTTCAGATTTCATACTAGTGGTGCAAATGCAAACTGGAAAAAATGGCTTAGAAGGTGTATGGTTCACGGGTGACCTTCCCATTGGAGACTTAGCCCCAGGTAGTCCCCGGAACAGTTTGGTCTGAAACTGGCTAGTTACATGTTGGCAGCAAATCCCTAAAGCCAGTTGTGAAAATATGGTGTGCAGTCATTATAGTGGATACCCATACATTATTATTTTTGGGAGAGCGATATTCGTGTTCATGCTGCCAGGACTTCTAGGGTGAGAAATATTCACTTTAGAGACACTGAATTACCACAGTTAGAACTAACCAAAAGGGATGACGTCAACACTCACAGCATGCAATCAAACTGGAGAAACTCACACTCTGTCATTTGTCCTCACCTTCCCTTAGGCTCTTCTCTTTACCCCCTCCTGTACCCCTCCTTGTTATTTTTTTCTCTCTTGTCCACTCTCTCAGCCACAATTTCTCAAGGTCATCCTCCTGCTCTCCTCCTCTCTAAGATACTATTGGACCTCTACTACTCCCTTTCTCACACCCTTTCATCTCCATTATTTTGGGTGTTCCTCTTCATCTCTTATCCTCCACGCCACTTTTCTCTTCTTTCATCTGTTCCTAGCCTTGAGTCGGCTGTCTTCAGATCCATTGGCCTGCTGCATTGCTCACTTTCATCAAAGCTCTGCCCCTTGTATCTCCTCTCTCTCAGTCCTCTTGCTGTTTTAAAGTTTCACAGAAGAACAATCACCCACACAATCTCATGTCACTGAGAGACAGTACAATGTTAGTTAGATCCTTCAATAAAGTACTTGTCTTAAAAGCCTGAGGGTTGTGACCCATGTGTCCTATAAATCCTTCTGAGTGCTTTACAATTCTGCTATCCTTATTAAACTGCAGTCCCATTCAAGAATACATTTTTAACTTGTCACACTGATTTCTGTGTTAGTTTTTCACTTTTTTCCGACATGCACTGAGCAAAAAAATTCCAAACAGTTCTAACAAAGCTGAGATTTAAAGCTGTTGCATTACCTAAAGACCAAAAGACACAAACACTGCATAAGCCAACAAACATGCTCACTCCCAACTTATCACTAACTTATGATCAAAAGCACCTTCTTGTCATATCTGAATGCAGTTCTCAAACTATAAGACAGGTCAAGCCACTGGAGGTGGAGCACAGAGCCTCTGCAGGTGGAGCATGGACAACCAGGTAAAAAAATATCAAGTGAAACTAAGGTGAACAGATATGATTTTTTTTTAAGGGAACAGAAACAATCAAGAGTCTGCAGATGCTATTGCACTGACAGGCATACCTTTATTTAAGGTAAATTTAACATGGATCCTTTTTATTGCTAAAATGCTCAATGGACTGGTACATATATGGCACTTTACTGCTCTAATCGAGCACTCAAAGCACTGTTTTTTGAAATCAGCTTCATTAATCCATTCGCAGTGCTTTTTCTATGCGTTTAAGCACTTGAACTATCATGCACACACTCATTCTCCAATGGAAGCACCACGAGCAATTTGAGATTCAGTATTTTGTCTAAGGACACTTCCACATGTAGACTCAAGGAGCCAGGGATCAAACCACCAACCTTCTGATAAGAAGATGACCTGATCTACCTCCTATGCCAGCTGGTAAAAAAGAGTGGTGTCTGTGGAAGTTTGTGGAGGTCTGCAGAGGTCTATGGAAGTCTGTGGAGGTCTGTTGGTAGATCTGTCCCTCAGATCAGATCACAGTCTGATCAGCTATCACTGGACCAAGGTAACTACAGCTGAGATGTTCACGTGCTCACTGCAGACTACAACATGCACAATACACACATATAAACATAGTGTCTCACACAGTAGACATTGAGGAGGACACATCAGATCAGAGCTTTGGGAGGACTATCATGGTCTGTGGTGATGTTTTGTGCTGGTTTTCTCCTTTTCTTAGATTCTAGTTTATCTTATTGTAAAATGTGTCCTGCTGTCTGGTTCAGGATATTTGAGTTCTACTTTACAGAGGTGGTTTGATTTTCGTCCTCATGTCTCCTTGCAGGACTCTGTGTCGTTTCTTATTCGATTATTTCCTGTTTTACTTTGTAAGTCTTGTTTCTTGTATTTACTTCTGAGTTTATGTCCACCTGATTAGTCCCACCTGTTGCCCCGTCCCCATCAGTCTGGGTATACATAGTTCTGTCCTTCCTTTGTTCATTGTCCTGCTGTCCCCCTCCCTCTCTGTTGTCTTCTCTCTTCTCTGTCCCCTCACCCCCAACCAGTCGAGGCACTCCCTTTTAACAGGAAGTTCTTCCTTCCCACAGTCACCAAGTGCTGCTCATAGAGGATGGTCTGATTGTTGGGGTTTTCTCTCTGATACTGTAGGGTCTTTACCTTACAGTGTGAAGCAGCTGGAGGCGACTTTTGTTGTGAATTGGTGATATGTAAATAAACCTGAATTGAACTGAACTTTGTCCGACCATTAGCTGAAAACCTAAAACAAGCTAAATGAAAATGAATTGAATGAATAATTTAAACACGTATAAATACACTATTTTTGTACAAAAAGGTGTATTTTCATTTTTTAAATTAAAATTAAAAATTAAATTTAGTGAAATATATTAACATTTTCACAGTAAAGCATCATGAACACAGACAAATGTAACTGTTAAAAAAGAAAACGGCCACAATGTGACAGTCGTATGCTAGCTAACACCTGTACCAGTATGGGGTGTTCAGGTTAATTTTCACAGATAACCCTGAGAAAAATTGATTCAAGTTTAAATTCACAGTCATCTAAACTTTAGGCAGCAGAAAAAATCCTGTACATCCAAAAAATCAGCATCTTTATCTCAAAATCAGTTTTGTCCTTGAGGATTTCTGCAGAGGTGAACTACTTCCTACTGAGCATGTGCAGAGCAAACGTAATCAGGTTGTTTCTAGTTTGAGGAACTGAAGACGTTACAGTCGCTCCCCTACAAACGCATGGTTCATGAAATATCTGGGACTTTTATTTCAATTATTACACAGAAATAAAATGTAAATACGTCATTTAACTTAAAGGACTCATTTATATCCGGTTTACAGGTTGACGTCTACAATGATGGAACTCGTACTTCTGTAAACGAACAGGAAGAATTTGGCGGCATCATACATTAACCTCTTAACATCCACCAGGTGACTGGTGACCCATCTTAAATTAGGGTTAGGTTTGGGTTTGGTTAGCATCCAGACTCCTGAGCTTTTGAGAGAAACACCCAACAGAAAAGACTAAAGCCAAAATGTCGCACAGATTTAGCATATAGCTAAAACTAAACAAACCCACACGGGTCACTCTGACTTGGTGGATGATAAGAAATCAACAGGCCAACTTGAGCGAAAACCAAGCAGTGTGAGGTTCATGAACTAAACTGAGTCAGACTTTGGGTTTGGTCCCATTTTAGCCACATTTTAAACCAGGAGTTTAGGAAAAGTAGACATTGTTACGTTTCAAACAACTTTCTTACAGTTTTTCTGTTATAAGATTTCCATTTGGTTAATAATTAATGGCAGATGGGAACTTAGCTCTGACTATATCTCTGCTGACCGCCACATTTATTCATGCATTTAGAGAACTTTTTTTAGTGCAGTTGACCCTTTAGGATCCGCAGGGTCGCCAGCAAACCATATATAACCAAAACTGGCCCAAAAATGAGTCCAGCCTGGCTCACTGGATTGCTTTGCAAAGTGAGACATTTCCAGTAATCCTGTATTTTGTACCAGCGCTGGGTTCAGGTCAACTGAACTGTTAGTTTCATCAGTCCTCTAACGAACACTGGAGCCGTGCCGGTACACTCTAGCTCATTTCCGATTTGAGGAACTGAGCACATTACAATTGCTCCTGGTCTGGATGGTTCCTGAAATGTTTTGGAGTTTTATTAATTGATTTATTACACAGAATAAATCAAAGTAACAATAAATATGTCAAATTTAACTAAAATGAGCCATTTAAATCTGGTTTACAGCAGGCTGCTGACCAGAACTTGTACTTCTATAAAAGAAAAGACTTTGGAGGCATTATTTTGATCGCTTAACATCCACCAGGTCACTGGTGACCCATCTAGTTAGGGTCAGGTATGACTTTGGTTAACATCCAAACCCCTGATCTTTTTATAGGATTTTTTTATCCTGCAATGTCAAAATCTTTAAGACTCTCTTTGAAATGTAGCATTCATTTAGCATGTAGCTAAAATGAAACAAACCCAGACAGGCCAGTTGTGACCTCCTGCATGTTAATAAGTTAACAGGTTATTGTGCACCGAGCTGCATGACGCTCATGACCTAAACTGGGTCGGGCTTTGGGTTTGGGTTTGATTATATTTTAGCCACATGCTAAACAAGTACAGTTTAAGAATCTAAAAGATGCTACGCTTGAAATCAACTCTCTTCACGTTCCCATTCTGGGTAATAAATACGTTGAAAGTCCAAATAAAGCTGAATATCTGAATCTAACCGTGAACAGGTCTCCAACAGCCTCATGGAAGTTAACAACAAATCAAAAGGGATGAAATCCCAACAGTCGATGAACTTCGGTGTAAAATTTGGCGATTCCTCATTTTGGACTCTTTCTTTCCTGAGTACAAGAATGAAATGAATTGAGTTGAAGTGACGTGCCCAAAACCCCTCAACCACACCTAAAAATGAGGAGACTGTCTAGGAGTTCCTCCACTGAGCCTCACTGAGGTCTGTTAACGTTTAGCCTGAACTCCTCTCTGTGCAGGCTGAGAGAAGACAAGAGGCACAATAATCATCAAAAGATGGAAAACTCACCTACACCTGATAACAGACAGCAGGAGGAGAGAGGTTTGGATGCCGGGCAGAGGATCGGTGAAGTTTCAGGGCCTGCAGCTGGGTTCTGCTCCACATGCGGCGACTACTGTAACCGAACGTCCATCGTGCCTGAGGACGTCTTTCTCCTTCTCTGTCACGCCTTGCCTCACCCGTCTCTCCTCTCTGATGAGCTGATCTGATGGTTGAGCGTCTTTGTCACTCTTCCGTCATTGCTGCACCCAATCACCTCCTGAGCCTCTTGTCACACCACGGACCCTCTGATCTTCCTCTGAGAAAGGTGATGGTGGACCTTCAGCACCTTGTCAGGGCAGACTTTAAAAAACAGACAGAAAAAGTAGCTTCATTTGTGCACAAGATTAGAAAACATGTGAAAACTTTGTGCAGAGCTTGATTGACTCACCAGGTGACTCACTAACCAGAAAAGCTCACTTCTCTGCTGTGGTGCACGGTGTGTGGGCTGATCAAACTGCCCTCGTTCAGCCGCTCTTCAACTGCAAACTGCTGCTGGAAAAAGGAGGCCTGCAGCTCAGAGGAGCAGAGATGTCAGAACAAAGTGCTTCACAGCAACACCTCGAACCAATCAGGAGGTGCAACTGCGACACCTCAGAGGTTGCCGGGTGTTAAAAAGCTGCAGCGCTGCCTGAAGGCTGCTGCAACCGTCTCAACATCCTTCCACCTACAAACAGGAAACCACAACCTCTCCTCTTCACTCCCCTCCTGTCCTCACTCAGCCTCTTTTCTCCTTCTGCTGAAGATTCTGAAAGTAAAAGGAGGGAAAACGAGGGGGAACAGCAGAGAAAACCCCTCTACCGATGAGGGACGACTCCGGGGTGGTTTCAGCACAAGGGGGACATTTTTATTTTTGTGCCAGTAAAATGTGTGAGAATCTGTTTCCTCTGTGAAAAGTCCAACAATCAGCACCATCTTTCCAACTAATGTGGTCAGAAAGTGATGACTGGGAACTAGTGAACAATAAATGTCATTTATCTACACAGTCATCAAACTGAAAATATTTCAGAAATCACATCGATAAAACGTCTTCAACATCCTTTGTCCAATATATCCACTGTCCCTCCTCTGGACATGTCCAAACCAGCTCAGCCTCACCTCTCGATTTTGTCTCCAAGCCACTCAAAGACATTTTGTAAAACTCAGAGAGATTTTGAAAAACAACAAAACTACAAAAACATTTTGGAAAAACGATGAAACCAAGCATTCAAACACGCTTCATAAAACTCAAAGATGGTTTAGAAAACAAAAAACTAAACAAAAACTCAAAGATGTTTCAGAAAACACAAAGATTTAAACACAAAGCATAAAACTAAAAAAAAAAACATAATGAAACTTCAGAAAACACAAACACAAACAAAAAACTCAAAGAAATTTTGGAACACAGTAATCTGAACTTTGTGGAAATGCTATTACGGCAAAAAATAAGGATCAAAGCAAAAACTCAATGACATTAAGAAAAACCAACTGATCTGATTTAAGGTCATAGGAAAGAAAAGACACAAAATATAACAAATGAGAAAGAACGAAATAACAACACACACACACACACACACCTACCTGTCCCCTAAAGAGACAACTGCACCAGTGTCTCCACAGTGGGGACGGAACGTGTGGTCCTGCATCTTTTGCTGATCAAACTCACAATAATCTCATTCTTAGAAGTGCTGAGCCTGCAAATAAATTCATACATAAGATTTCTTAACACAGCTTTAAATGTACGAACTCCAGCAGCTACGAACATTTCACTCACACTGAGCCGTCTCCATAGCATCATCATAAGCTACGTGAAGTTTCCGTAAACTGACCTCCCTATAGTTTGTCCACACGTGTGCAGTATATAAAGGAGTACAGTACGCTCTAAATAGAGACATCTTCACTCTGTCTGTACATGCACTCCACTTGTTTAAAAGGATATTTGCTTGTGCGTACATCATTCCACACTGCCTATAAATATCTTCATCATCAGTCATGTGATTTGCAATAACATGTCCCGGATATTTAACTTCAGCACAAACAGTAAGATTAAAATCAGGAAATTTCAAATACAGATCATGACGACACTTACAGGCATGTATCTGATGTCATGTTCCAGACCATAAGCAGAGCAGAGCATGTGCTAAAAACCACAAGATCATCAGCATACATAATATGATTCACTAAGACAGGCTCTCAACTTCTTTGACAAATCATCAACATAAAGATTAAGAAGAAATGGGGACAAAATCCCTCCTTGCCTACCTCTGTTAATCACCCCAAACGGAGTTGAAATGCTGTTGCCTCATTTTACCTGCAACCTCTGGCTGGCAGATCAGCAACACAAAACTCAATGTATTTCAGGACCCCTCTTTGACTTCCTGTGATTTGCACTACCTAAAGCTTTGGAGGCATCAATACAACACATATAACTGATGAATTTTGTCCTGTATCTGTTTACAGTTTCCTTCACAGAATATCTGCACAGATCAGAGCCACGTTCAGCCTTAAACCAAACTGGTTAACATATTTAGACTTACCATTAATGAGCATCTTATGCTCAAGCACAGGCCCGCCTTGGTCTGCCTGCTAGAACCCATGACCCGAACGCTCCACGAGCTTCAGCATGATACTCATACCTGATGTTATGGCTCTCCTTTTTCCATCCACTCAGAGTCAAAGCTATTTGCAGCCAACTGGCTTAATGTCTCAAATTAAACAGCATGGAAACTGAGTAGTTCATCCTCATCTAATCTCAGATTTTACTCAGGATCAAGCAAGAATAGGAGTAACTGACTCTAGCTATATGACATCCAATATCTTACAACCTGTTCTTCCTCTTAAAACATTCATATTCATCATAAGTTCTATCGGGGCTCCTCAGGGTTCAATATTATATTACTTAAATTAAAATTCAATTGTATGCAGATGAAACTGGCATTTTTATACATGCTATTTTACTTGATGTGGTCCTTTGGCCAGTGGATCAGAGATGTTCTGAGCCATATTCACTTGGAAAAGATGAAGTTTACCATCAGACGGTCTGTTGAAAAATTTTATGCTTCCTGGCAACTATTTATAAATTTTGTTCACAATTTGTCTGCCAGTGATATTGATTCATGATTGTTATGTTGAACGTGTATTACCCAGTTACCCATTGGTCTTTGAGTATAATGTTGTCTATACTCTCAGTATACAGTATTAAATTGTTTTCTCTTCATTGTTTTCCCCTTCAGGTTCGAGAAAACATATATGAATAAGTCAGACAATAATTAACAATAACGCTTGTAAGGTCTGGTATCTTGGGGAGGGACGGGGTGGCAACATTGTATGTTTGTGTGTTTATCTGAAAAATAATAAAAATACTTGGATACTTGATGTGGTCGTAAAATAATCTTCTTCTTCTTCTTCTTCTTCTGGCTGTTCCCGTTAGGGGTCGCCACAGCGGATCATCTGCCTCCATCTCATCCTATCCCTT